>JAUUTY010000394.1:0-202328 GCA_030979885.1 Lolium multiflorum
TCCTTTTCATTTTCATGTTTTTGAACTTGTTCAAATCTTGGTCAAACTTAGGATTTGACTAAGATTCAAATGGGTAAAACATTTAGAAAATCATGTACCGATCTACCCTAAACCCTAAACTCTTATCTTACGGCTACATGAAGAGAAGTGGTTTTGCTCAAAACATGGAAATTTCAAAACCTCCCAAAAGCTTCATTTTAGAGTGACTAAGAAGGATCCATGCTTACTTTTTATTTTCATGTTTTAAACATGTTCAAATCTTGGTAAATCTTGGTCAAACCCAGGATTTGACCAAGATTCAAATGGGTGTAAAAATTCAAAAAAAAAATTGAAAAACCAAAGCACATATAGCCTAGCTTCTTATATATGCCATATAGTAAGCACTAAACTAGTTGATAAACAAAGTCTAGACATATTCAAACCAGAAAAATCATGTATCTACCCCTAACCCTAAACTTTGTCTTAATTATGAAGTCAAGCACGAAGAGAAGTCGTTTTGGGTTTCAAACATGGACATTTCAAAAACCCTCCCAAAAGCTTCATTGTGGTGTGACGTACTAAGAAGGATACATGCTTACATTTTCAACAACCCCCTAAAAGCTTCATTATAGAGTGACTAAGAAAGGATCCAGTCCCGGGCTTACCTTTTATTTTTTTGTTTTTGTTCAAATCTCGGTCAAACCTAGGATTTGACCAAGATTCAAAATGTGCATCAAAATTTAAAAAAATTAAAAACCAAATTAAAGCGCATAGTGTTCTTATGTCATATAGTAAGCATTAAAGTTGATAAACAAGGTCTAGACACATATTCAAACAAGACAAATCATGTATCTACTCCCTAACCCTAAACTCTGTCTTATGAAGTCAAAAACATGATGAGAAGTGGTTTTGGGTTTCAAACATGGAAATTTCAAAAACCTCCCAAAAAGCTTCATTTTAGAGTGACTAAGAAGGATACATGCCTGCTTACCACCTTTTCATTTTCATATTTTAAACTTGTTTAAATCCGTGTCAAATTAAACCAAGGATTTGACCAAAAGATTCAAATGGGCATAAAATTTTAAAAAAATCAGAAAAATGAAAAACAAAAGCATATAGTCTTCTTATGTCATATAGTAAGCATTCAAGTTGATAAACAAGCTAGGTTTGGACATGCATATTCAAACCTAGGCAAATCATGTATCTATCCCCTAGCTAGCCCCTAAACTCTATCTTATGAAGTCAAGCATGAAGAGAAGTGGTTTTGGGTTTCAAACATGAAAATTTCAAGAACATCCCAAAAACTTCATTTTAGAGTGACTAAGAAAGGATACAGGCTTCCCCTTTTCATTTTCATGTTTTATACTTGTTTAAATCTTGGCCAAACCTAGGATTTGACAAAGATTCAAATGTGCATCTATCAAAATAAAAAAAACAGAAAAATTAAAAACCAAAGCACATAGTTTTCTTATGTCATATATAGTTAGCATTAAAGTTGATATAAACAAGGTCTAGATATATTCAAACAAGAAAAATCATGTATCTACCCCTAACCCTAAACTCTGTCTTATGTGTAGTCAAGCATGAAGAGAAGTGGTTTTGGGTTTCAAACTTGGAAATTTCAAGAACCCCCAAAAGCTTCATTTTAGAGTGACTAAAGGATCCAGGTCGGGCTTACCTTTTATTTTCATGTTTTTAAAATTGTTCAAATCTTGGTCAAACCGTACCTAGGATTTGATCAAGATTCAAATGGGCATAAAATTTCAAAAAAATGAAAAACCAAAGCATATAGCCTTCTTATGTCATATAGTAAGCACTCGATCAAGTTGGTAAACAAGGTCTAGACATATTCAAACCAGAAAAATCATGTTTCTACCCCTATCCCTAAACTTTGTCTTATGAAGTCAAGCACGAAGAGATCGAAGTCGTTTTGGATTTCAAACATGAAAATTCAAAATCCTTCCCAAAAGCTTCATTTTGGAGTGACTAAGAAGGATACAAAGCTTACCTTTTCATTTTTGTTTTAAACTTGTTTAAATATTGGTTAAGCTTCTAGGATTTGACCAAGATCAAATGGGCATAAAAATTCGAAAAGTCAAAAAAATGAAAACCATAGCACATAGTATTATTATTATATAGTAAGCATTCAAGTTGATAAACAAGGTCTAAGTTACAACAAACCAGACAAATCATGTATCTACCCCTAACCCTAAACTCGTCTTATGAAGTCAAGCATGAAGAGAAGTGGTTTTGGTTTCAACATGGAAATTTCAAAAACTCCCACCAAAAGCTTCTCATTTTTGAGTGACTAAGAAGGATTCAGCTACCTTTTCATTTTCATGTTTTAACTTGTTCAAATCTTGGTCAAACTTAGGATTTGACCAAGATTCAAAATGTGCATAAAAACTGGGAGGAAGGGTATGAATTACAATTCAAAAAAAACAAGGTAACTTAAATACTTGGATGCCCCAAAGATGTGTGGAAGCCCAGAACGATGGCAAAACATGTGCGCACGCTGCATCCAATTCAAGTAGAACACATAGTAGGCATCGATAGTTTGACCTAAATTTGAAATCAAAGAGAAGGTGGTTAGAAAAATCGAATTGGAAAAGCAAAGCATGAAATCATAAATTTGTGATGCACTATAGCTATGAAAAGTATCAAACAATGCATACCAAAATGATTTTTTAGAGGAATACTAGTTCAACTTATTTTAATTTTATATTAGTAGCCCAAAATCGAACTAGTAGTTGGATATTTCTGAACTTGATCTGTAGTAGTGGGCAAAACCCTAGTTTAACCTATTTAATCATAGATTCGTAGGTCGATTTTTCTACTTTTTATTATTACTATGCAACACATGGGTGTTTGCCGAGTGAAACTCGGAGGAAGAGGGATCACTCTGAAGGAGAGAAGAAGGGAGAGAATTATGGTGTCTCCCCCTTTTCGGGTGATGATGTTGACTTTTGTGCAGGGTTTGTAAAGGAGCAGGAGGTGCGAGCGCAGCGAGCTAGCCGAGCGAGGCCGAGAATGAGAGATTTGTTTTTTTTTTTTTGGTTTGAGCTTGGGATGGATCCAGAAGGACCCACATACTTCCAATACGCATCCCGATGCGTCTTCTTGACAAAGAAAATGGCTGGGAGTTTGCGTACGTACATCACGTCACTGTCACTGAAGTGTGGGACCTCACGCATGGGCACCATACGTAAGTGACAGACCTGTTGATGTAAAAACTCGGTTGATTATTATACTACTACATTTATACAAAGTTTCCTATGGATTCAAGGGTACGAAAGCCAAGTTAAATCATTTACATGACATTATTTTTTCCATGAAGCCAAGTTAACTCATTTATCAATTGGTACATTTTGGAGTGACTAAGAAGGATCCAGGCTTACTTTTTCATTTTCATGTTTTAAACATGTTTAAATCTTGGTCAAACCTATGACTTGACCAAGATTCAAATGGGCATAAAAATTCAAAAAAAAAAAGAAAAACAAAAGCACACCGTCTTCCTATGTCATATATCAAGGTGATAAACAAGGTCTGCCATATTCAAACCACAAAAATCTTGTATCTACCCCCTAACCCTAAACAAGGATCCAGGCTTACCCTTTTCATTTTCATGTTTTTAAACTTGTTCAAATCTTGGTCAAACTTAGGATTTGACGAAGATTCAAATGGGCGTAAAAATACTTAGAAAAATCATGTACGTATCTACCCCCTAACCGTAAACAAGGATCCAGGCTTACCCTTTTCATTTTCATGTTTTTAAACTTGTTCAAATCTTGGTCAAACTTAGGATTTGACGAAGATTCAAATGGGTGTAAAAATACTTAGAAAAATCATGTACGTATCTACCCCAAACCCTAAACTCTATCTTACGAAGCCAAGCATGAAGAGAAGTGGTTTTGCTCAAAACATGGAAATTTCAAAACCTCCCAAAAGCTTCATTTTAGAGTGACTAAGAAGGATCCATGCTTACCTTTATTTTCATGTTTTAAACATGTTCAAATCTTGGTCAAACCGTACGTACCTAGGATTTGACCAAGATTCAAATGGGCATAAAAATTCAAAAAAAAAAATGAAAAACCAAAGCACATAGCCTAGCTTCTTATATATGCCATATAGTAAGCACTCAAGCTAGTTGATAAACAAAGTCTAGACATATTCAAACCAGAAAAATCATGTATCTATATACCCCTAACCCTAAACTTTGTCTTAATTATGAAGTCAAGCACGAAGAGAAGTCGTTTTGGGTTTCAAACATGGACATTTCAAAAACCCTCCCAAAAGCTTCATTGTGGTGTGACGTACTAAGAAGGATACATGCTTACATTTTCAACAACCCCCCTAAAAGCTTCATTATAGAGTGACTAAGAAAGGATCCAGTCTGGCGGGCTTACCTTTTATTTTCTTGTTTTAAACTTGTTCAAATCTCGGTCAAACCTAGGATTTGACCAAGATTCAAAATGTGCATCAAAATTTAAAAAATTAAAAACCAAATTAAAGCGCATAGTGTTCTTATGTCATATAGTAAGCATTAAAGTTGATAAACAAGGTCTAGACACATATTCAAACAAGACAAGTCATGTATATATACCCCTAACCCCTAAACTCTATCTTATGAAGTCAACAACATGAAGAGAAGTGGTTTTGGGTTTCAAACATGGAAATTTCAAAAACCTCCCAAAAGCTTCATTTTAGAGTGACTAATATATATAAGAAGGATACATGCCTGCTTACCACCTTTTCATTTTCATATTTTAAACTTGTTTAAATCCGTGTCAAATTAAACCAAGGATTTGACCAAAAGATTCAAATGGGCATAAAATTTTAAAAAAAAAATCAGAAAAATGAAAAACAAAAGCATATAGTCTTCTTATGTCATATAGTAAGCATTCAAGTTGATAAACAAGCTAGGTTTGGACATGCATATTCAAACCTAGGCAAATCATGTATCTATCCCCTAGCTAGCCCCTAAACTCTATCTTATGAAGTCAAGCATGAAGAGAAGTGGTTTTGGGTTTCAAACATGAAAATTTCAAGAACATCCCAAAAACTTCATTTTAGAGTGACTAAGAAAGGATACAGGCTTCCCTTTTCATTTTCATGTTTTATACTTGTTTAAATCTTGGCCAAACCTAGGATTTGACAAAGATTCAAATGTGCATCTATCAAAATAAAAAAAACAGAAAAATTAAAAACCAAAGCACATAGTTTTCTTATGTCATATATAGTTAGCATTAAAGTTGATATAAACAAGGTCTAGATATATTCAAACAAGAAAAATCATGTATCTACCCCTAACCCTAAACTCGTCTTATGTGTAGTCAAGCATGAAGAGAAGTGGTTTTGGGTTTCAAACTTGGAAATTTCAAGAACCCCCAAAAGCTTCATTTTAGAGTGACTAAAGGATCCAGGTCGGGCTTACCTTTTATTTTCATGTTTTAAAATTGTTCAAATCTTGGTCAAACTGTACCTAGGATTTGATCAAGATTCAAATGGGCATAAAATTTCAAAAAAATGAAAAACCAAAGCATATAGCCTTCTTATGTCATATAGTAAGCACTCGATCAAGTTGGTAAACAAGGTCTAGACATATTCAAACCAGAAAAATCATGTTTCTACCCCTATCCCTAAACTTTGTCTTATGAAGTCAAGCACGAAGAGATCGAAGTCGTTTTGGATTTCAAACATGGAAATTTCAAAATCCTTCCCAAAAGCTTCATTTTGGAGTGACTAAGAAGGATACAGGCTTACCTTTTCATTTTCATGTTTTAAACTTGTTTAAATATTGGTTAAGCCTAGGATTTGACCAAGATCAAATGGGCATAAAAATTCAGAAAAAGTCAAAAAAAATGAAAACCATAGCACATAGTATTATTATGTCATATAGTAAGCATTCAAGTTGATAAACAAGGTCTAAACAACAAACTAGACAAATCATGTATCTACCCCCTAACCCTAAACTCTGTCTTATGAAGTCAAGCATGAAGAGAAGTGGTTTTGGGTTTCAAACATGGAAATTTCAAAAAACTCCCAAAAGCTTCTCATTTTTGAGTGACTAAGAAGGATTCAGGCTTACCTTTTCATTTTCATGTTTTAAACTTGTTCAAATCTTGGTCAAACTTAGGATTTGACCAAGATTCAAATGTGCATAAAAATTGGGAGGAAGGGTATGAATTACAATTCAAAAAAACAAGGTAACTTAAATACTTGGATGCCCCAAAGATGTGTGGAAGCCCAGAACGATGGCAAAACATGTGCGCACGCTGCATCCAATTCAAGTAGAACACATAGTAGGCATCGATAGTTTGACCTAAATTTGAAATCAAAGAGAAGGTGGTTAGAAAAAATCGAAATTGGCAAAGCAAAGCATGAAATCATAAATTTGTGATGCACTATAGCTATGAAAAGTATCAAACAATGCATACCAAAATGATTTTTTAGAGGAATACTAGTTCAACTTATTTTAATTTTATATTAGTAGCCCAAAATCGAACTAGTAGTTGGATATTTCTGAACTTGATCTGTAGTAGTGGGCAAAACCCTAGTTTAACCTATTTAATCATAGATTCGTAGGTCGATTTTTCTACTTTTTTATTATTACTATGCAGCACATGTGTGTTTGCCCGTCGAGTGAAACTCGGAGGAAGAAGGATCACTCGGAAGGAGAGAAGAAGGGAGAGAATTATGGTGTCTCCCCTTTTTCGGGTGATGATGTTGACTTTTGTGCAGGGTTTGTCAGTGAGCAGGAGGCGCGAGCGAGCGAGCGAGTCGAGCGAGGCCGAGAATGAGAGAGATTTGTTTTTTTTTTGTGAGAGGGACAACCGAAGGATCCAGAAGGACCCACAGACTTCCAATACGCATCCTGATGCGTCTTCTCTTGACAAAGAAAATGGCTGGGAGTTTGCGTACCTATTGCACGTGACTTGTGCTCACTGAAGTGTGGGACCTCACGCATGGGCACCACACGTAAGTGACAGACCTGTTGATGTAAAAACTCGGTTGATTATTATACTACTACATTTATACAAAGTTTCCTATGGATTCAAGGGTACGAAAGCCAAGTTAAATCATTTACATGACATTATTTTTTCCATGAAGCCAAGTTAACTCATTTATCAATTGGTACATTTTGGAGTGACTAAGAAGGATCCAGGCTTACTTTTTCATTTTCATGTTTTAAACCTGTTTAAATCTTGGTCAAACCTATGACTTGACCAAGATTCAAATGGGCATAAAAATTAAAAAAAAAAAGAAAAACAAAAGCACACCGTCTTCCTATGTCATATATCAAGGTGATAAACAAGGTCTGCCATATTCAAACCACAAAAATCTTGTATCTACCCCCTAACCCTAAACAAGGATCCAGGCTTACACCCTTTTCATTTTCATGTTTTTAAACTTGTTCAAATCTTGGTCAAACTTAGGATTTGACGAAGATTCATATGGGCGTAAAAATACTTAGAAAAATCATGTACGTATCTACCCCCTAACCGTAAACAAGGATCCAGGCTTACCCTTTTCATTTTCATGTTTTTAAACTTGTTCAAATCTTGGTCAAACTTAGGATTTGATGAAGATTCAAATGGGTGTAAAAATACTTAGAAAAATCATGTACGTATCTACCCAAACCCTAAACTCTATCTTACGAAGCCAAGCATGAAGAGAAGTGGTTTGGGTTTCAAACATGGAAATTTCAAAAACCTCCCAAAAGCTTCATTTTAGAGTGACTAAGAAGGATCCATGCTTACCTTTTATTTTCATGTTTTAACATGTTCAAATCTTGGTCAAACCGTACGTACCTAGGATTTGACCAAGATTCAAATGGGCATAAAAATTCAAAAAAAAAATGAAAAACCAAAGCACATAGCCTAGCTTCTTATATATGCCATATAGTAAGCACTCAAGCTAGTTGATAAACAAAGTCTAGACATATTCAAACCAGAAAAATCATGTATCTATATACCCCTAACCCTAAACTTTGTCTTAATTATGAAGTCAAGCACGAAGAGAAGTCGTTTTGGGTTTCAAACATGGACATTTCAAAACCCTCCCAAAAGCTTCATTGTGGTGTGACGTACTAAGAAGGATACATGCTTACATTTTCAACAACCCCCCTAAAAGCTTCATTATAGAGTGACTAAGAAAGGATCCAGTCTGGCGGGCTTACCTTTTATTTTCTTGTTTTAAACTTGTTCAAATCTCGGTCAAACCTAGGATTTGACCAAGATTCAAAATGTGCATCAAAATTTAAAAAAATTAAAAACCAAATTAAAGCGCATAGTGTTCTTATGTCATATAGTAAGCATTAAAGTTGATAAACAAGGTCTAGACACATATTCAAACAAGACAAGTCATGTATATATACCCCTAACCCCTAAACTCTATCTTATGAAGTCAACAACATGAAGAGAAGTGGTTTTGGGTTTCAAACATGGAAATTTCAAAAACCTCCCAAAAGCTTCATTTTAGAGTGACTAATATATATAAGAAGGATACATGCCTGCTTACCACCTTTTCATTTTCATATTTTAAACTTGTTTAAATCCGTGTCAAATTAAACCAAGGATTTGACCAAAAGATTCAAATGGGCATAAAATTTTAAAAAAATCAGAAAAATGAAAAACAAAAGCATATAGTCTTCTTATGTCATATAGTAAGCATTCAAGTTGATAAACAAGCTAGGTTTGGACATGCATATTCAAACCTAGGCAAATCATGTATCTATCCCCTAGCTAGCCCCTAAACTCTATCTTATGAAGTCAAGCATGAAGAGAAGTGGTTTTGGGTTTCAAACATGAAAATTTCAAGAACATCCCAAAAACTTCATTTTAGAGTGACTAAGAAAGGATACATGCTTCCCTTTTCATTTTCATGTTTTATACTTGTTTAAATCTTGGTCAAACCTAGGATTTGACAAAGATTCAAATGTGCATCTATCAAAATAAAAAATCAGAAAAAACCAAAGCACATAGTTTTCTTATGTCATATATAGTTAGCATTAAAGTTGATATAAACAAGGTCTAGATATATTCAAACAAGAAAAATCATGTATCTACCCCTAACCCTAAACTCTGTCTTATGTGTAGTCAAGCATGAAGAGAAGTGGTTTTGGGTTTCAAACTTGGAAATTTCAAGAACCCCAAAAGCTTCATTTTAGAGTGACTAAAGGATCCAGGTCGGGCTTACCTTTTATTTTCATGTTTTAAAATTGTTCAAATCTTGGTCAAACTGTACCTAGGATTTGATCAAGATTCAAATGGGCATAAAATTTCAAAAAAATGAAAAACCAAAGCATATAGCCTTCTTATGTCATATAGTAAGCACTCGAGTTGGTAAACAAGGTCTAGACATATTCAAACCAGAAAAATCATGTTTCTACCCCAGCCCTAAACTTTGTCTTATGAAGTCAAGCACGAAGAGATCGAAGTCGTTTTGGATTTCAAACATGGAAATTTCAAAATCCTTCCAAAAGCTTCATTTTGGAGTGACTAAGAAGGATATGTGCTTACCTTTTCATTTTCATGTTTTAAACTTGTTTAAATATTGGTTGCCTAGGATTTGACCAAGATCAAATGGGCATAAAAATTCGAAAAAGTCAAAAAAAATGAAAACCATAGCACATAGTATTATTATGTCATATAGTAAGCATTCAAGTTGATAAACAAGGTCTAAACAACAAACTAGACAAATCATGTATCTACCCTAACCCTAAACTCGTCTTATGAAGTCAAGCATGAAGAGAAGTGGTTTTGGGTTTCAAACATGGAAATTTCAAAAAACTCCCAAAAGCTTCTCATTTTTGAGTGACTAAGAAGGATTCAGGCTTACCTTTTCATTTTCATGTTTTAAACTTGTTCAAATCTTGGTCAAACTTAGGATTTGACCAAGATTCAAATGTGCATAAAAATTGGGAGGAAGGGTATGAATTACAATTCAAAAAAACAAGGTAACTTAAATACTTGGATGCCCCAAAGATGTGTGGAAGCCCAGAACGATGGCAAAACATGTGCGCACGCTGCATCCAATTCAAGTAGAACACATAGTAGGCATCGATAGTTTGACCTAAATTTGAAATCAAAGAGAAGGTGGTTAGAAAAAATCGAAATTGGCAAAGCAAAGCATGAAATCATAAATTTGTGATGCACTATAGCTATGAAAAGTATCAAACAATGCATACCAAAATGATTTTTTAGAGGAATACTAGTTCAACTTATTTTAATTTTATATTAGTAGCCCAAAATCGAACTAGTAGTTGGATATTTCTGAACTTGATCTGTAGTAGTGGGCAAAACCCTAGTTTAACCTATTTAATCATAGATTCGTAGGTCGATTTTTCTACTTTTTTATTATTACTATGCAGCACATGTGTGTTTGCCCGTCGAGTGAAACTCGGAGGAAGAGGGATCACTCGGAAGGAGAGAAGAAGGGAGAGAATTATGGTGTCTCCCTTTTTCGGGTGATGATGTTGACTTTTGTGCAGGGTTTGTCAGTGAGCAGGAGCGAGAGAGCGAGCGAGTCGAGCGAGGCCGAGAATGAGAGAGATTTGTTTTTTTTGTGAGAGGGACAACCGAAGGATCCAGAAGGACCCACATACTTCCAATACGCATCCTGATGCGTCTTCTCTTGACAAAGAAAATGGCTGGGAGTTTGCGTACCTATTGCACGTGACTTGTGCTCACTGAAGTGTGGGACCTCACGCATGGGCACCACACGTAAGTGACAGACTTGTTGATGTAAAAACTCGGTTGATTATTATACTACTACATTTATACAAAGTTTCCTATGGATTCAAGGGTACGAAAGCCAAGTTAAATCATTTACATGACATTATTTTTTCCATGAAGCCAAGTTAACTCATTTATCAATTGGTACATTTTGGAGTGACTAAGAAGGATCCAGGCTTACTTTTTCATTTTCATGTTTTAAACATGTTTAAATCTTGGTCAAACCTATGACTTGACCAAGATTCAAATGGGCATAAAAATTCAAAAAAAAGAAAAACAAAAGCACACAGTCTTCCTATGTCATATATCAAGGTGATAAACAAGGTCTGCCATATTCAAACCACAAAAATCTTGTATCTACCCCCTAACCCTAAACAAGGATCCAGGCTTACACCCTTTTCATTTTCATGTTTTTAAACTTGTTCAAATCTTGGTCAAACTTAGGATTTGACGAAGATTCATATGGGCGTAAAAATACTTAGAAAAATCATGTACGTATCTACCCCCTAACCGTAAACAAGGATCCAGGCTTACCCTTTTCATTTTCATGTTTTTAAACTTGTTCAAATCTTGGTCAAACTTAGGATTTGACGAAGATTCAAATGGGTGTAAAAATACTTAGAAAAATCATGTACGTATCTACCCCAAACCCTAAACTCTATCTTACGAAGCATGAAGAGAAGTGGTTTTGGGTTTCAAACATGGAAATTTCAAAAACCTCCCAAAAGCTTCATTTTAGAGTGACTAAGAAGGATCCATGCTTACCTTTTATTTTCATGTTTTAAACATGTTCAAATCTTGGTCAAACCGTACGTACCTAGGATTTGACCAAGATTCAAATGGGCATAAAAATTCAAAAAAAAATGAAAAACCAAAGCACATAGCCTAGCTTCTTATATATGCCATATAGTAAGCACTCAAGCTAGTTGATAAACAAAGTCTAGACATATTCAAACCAGAAAAATCATGTATCTATATACCCCTAACCCTAAACTTTGTCTTAATTATGAAGTCAAGCACGAAGAGAAGTCGTTTTGGGTTTCAAACATGGACATTTCAAAAACCCTCCCAAAAGCTTCATTGTGGTGTGACGTACTAAGAAGGATACATGCTTACATTTTCAACAACCCCCTAAAAGCTTCATTATAGAGTGACTAAGAAAGGATCCAGTCTGGCGGGCTTACCTTTTATTTTCTTGTTTTAAACTTGTTCAAATCTCGGTCAAACCTAGGATTTGACCAAGATTCAAAATGTGCATCAAAATTTAAAAAAATTAAAAACCAAATTAAAGCGCATAGTGTTCTTATGTCATATAGTAAGCATTAAAGTTGATAAACAAGGTCTAGACACATATTCAAACAAGACAAGTCATGTATATATACCCCTAACCCCTAAACTCTATCTTATGAAGTCAACAACATGAAGAGAAGTGGTTTTGGGTTTCAAACATGGAAATTTCAAAAACCTCCCAAAAGCTTCATTTTAGAGTGACTAATATATATAAGAAGGATACATGCCTGCTTACCACCTTTTCATTTTCATATTTTAAACTTGTTTAAATCCGTGTCAAATTAAACCAAGGATTTGACCAAAAGATTCAAATGGGCATAAAATTTTAAAAAAAATCAGAAAAATGAAAAACAAAAGCATATAGTCTTCTTATGTCATATAGTAAGCATTCAAGTTGATAAACAAGCTAGGTTTGGACATGCATATTCAAACCTAGGCAAATCATGTATCTATCCCCTAGCTAGCCCCTAAACTCTATCTTATGAAGTCAAGCATGAAGAGAAGTGGTTTTGGGTTTCAAACATGAAAATTTCAAGAACATCCCAAAAACTTCATTTTAGAGTGACTAAGAAAGGATACAGGCTTCCCCTTTTCATTTTCATGTTTTATACTTGTTTAAATCTTGGCCAAACCTAGGATTTGACAAAGATTCAAATGTGCATCTATCAAAATAAAAAAATCAGAAAAATTAAAAACCAAAGCACATAGTTTTCTTATGTCATATATAGTTAGCATTAAAGTTGATATAAACAAGGTCTAGATATATTCAAACAAGAAAAATCATGTATCTACCCCTAACCCTAAACTCTGTCTTATGTGTAGTCAAGCATGAAGAGAAGTGGTTTTGGGTTTCAAACTTGGAAATTTCAAGAACCCCCAAAAGCTTCATTTTAGAGTGACTAAAGGATCCAGGTCGGGCTTACCTTTTATTTTCATGTTTTAAAATTGTTCAAATCTTGGTCAAACTGTACCTAGGATTTGATCAAGATTCAAATGGGCATAAAATTTCAAAAAAAATGAAAAACCAAAGCATATAGCCTTCTTATGTCATATAGTAAGCACTCGATCAAGTTGGTAAACAAGGTCTAGACATATTCAAACCAGAAAAATCATGTTTCTACCCCTATCCCTAAACTTTGTCTTATGAAGTCAAGCACGAAGAGATCGAAGTCGTTTTGGATTTCAAACATGGAAATTTCAAAATCCTTCCCAAAAGCTTCATTTTGGAGTGACTAAGAAGGATACAGGCTTACCTTTTCATTTTCATGTTTTAAACTTGTTTAAATATTGGTTAAGCCTAGGATTTGACCAAGATCAAATGGGCATAAAAATTCAGAAAAAATCAAAAAAAATGAAAACCAAAGCACATAGTATTATTATGTCATATAGTAAGCATTCAAGTTGATAAACAAGGTCTAAACAACAAACTAGACAAATCATGTATCTACCCCCTAACCCTAAACTCTGTCTTATGAAGTCAAGCATGAAGAGAAGTGGTTTTGGGTTTCAAACATGGAAATTTCAAAAAACTCCCAAAAGCTTCATTTTTGAGTGACTAAGAAGGATTCAGGCTTACCTTTTCATTTTCATGTTTTAAACTTGTTCAAATCTTGGTCAAACTTAGGATTTGACCAAGATTCAAATGTGCATAAAAATTGGGAGGAAGGGTATGAATTACAATTCAAAAAACAAGGTAACTTAAATACTTGGATGCCCCAAAGATGTGTGGAAGCCCAGAACAATGGCAAAACATGTGCGCACGCTGCATCCAATTCAAGTAGAACACATAGTAGGCATCGATAGTTTGACCTAAATTTGAAATCAAAGAGAAGGTGGTTAGAAAAAATCGAAATTGGCAAAGCAAAGCATGAAATCATAAATTTGTGATGCACTATAGCTATGAAAAGTATCAAACAATGCATACCAAAATGATTTTTAGAGGAATACTAGTTCAACTTATTTTAATTTTATATTAGTAGCCCAAAATCGAACTAGTAGTTGGTAAACAAGGTCTAAACAACAAACTAGACAAATCATGTATTTACCCCTAACCCTAAACTCTGTCTTATGAAGTCAAGCATGAAGAGAAGTGGTTTTGGGTTTCAAACTTGGAAATTTCAAGAACCCCCCAAAGCTTCATTTTATAGTGACTAAGAAGGATCCATGCTTACCTTTTCATTTTCATGTTTTAAACTTGTTTACATCTTGGTCATAGCTAGTGTATTTGACCAAGATTCAAATGGGCATAAAATTTAAAAAAAATAATGAAAAACCAAAGTACATAGTCTTCTTATGTCATATAGTAAGCATTCAAGCTGATAAACAAGGTCTAGACATATTCAAACCAAACAAATCATGTATCTACCCCCTAACCCCTAAACTTTATCTTATGAAGCCAAGCATGAAGAGAAGTGGTTCTTGGTTTCAAACATGGAAATATCAAAAACCTCCCAAAAGCTTCATTTTAGAGTGACTAAGAAGTATCCATGCTTACCTTTTCATTTTCATATTTTAAACTTGTTTAAATCATTGTCAAACCTAGGATTATACCAAGATACAAATATGGGCACAAAACCCTCTTAGCCAAAATCAACTACGAGCAAGATTTTCTGTATTGTAGATGCCCCAATTGACTCTCATCCCCAATGTAGTCTTTTTTATGTCAGTATAGACTTCTTTACTAGATGTATACTATCGTACATGGCATGCATTTGCCTAATGAGCAGCATTGTTTAGCCGTTCTAGCCAACCCGATCAATCTGTCAAGCTTCATGCACGAGATGCCATGTTTATGGCCCTTTTGTTGTGGCTTTTTTTGGCTTTTGGCTTTGGCAAAAGCCAAAAAAAGCACGTAAATAGGTGCTTTTTTGGGCTTTTGGATTTTGGAAGCCAAGAACAAAGATTCTATTCTTTTGGCTTCCAAAATCCAAAAGCCCAAAAAGCACCTATTTAGGTGCTTTTTTTGGCTTTTGCCAAAGTCAAAATAAGCCACAACAAAAGGGTAATTTACTCCCTCGCTCCGGTGATCCGATCCATATTTCTTGGTGCTAAAAAGAATGTGAATCGGAGGGAGTACTGTTCTTAGATAGTACTAGTATATCAGTTCAAAAAAAAAGTACAGTGTACTACTACATCACAAATGCATCAAAAGAGTACTACTGTACATCACAAGACCACGACAGTTGTATAGTATATAGAGTTTAATGCTGAACTTTAAACAGGACCAGGAGCATCAGGGCCAGCAGCAGGGGCGTTGACCGGCAACAAACCAGGCAAAAGACGTAAGGAAGAGGCCATATGCTGCGTGCTTGGCCTTGATTGCAGGGTGGTGATTCTTCGCCGCTCGCCATGTATTCACGCCGTACCAGTTCCGCGTCGCCCGCGAGCGGATCGAAGCGATCCCGCGCGCCGGACACGCTCGAGGAGGCGTGGCGGCTCCAGTGCAAGCAGTCCGCCGCCGGGAGTCGGCGCGCGGCGTGCAGGTACAGAGGCTCCCTGTACATGCCGTCGTCGCTCCGCGAGTTCGCCCCGGGCGGGCTCTGGTACAAGGCGGATCCGCCGCTCAAACCGATGAGCGGCCCCGTCTTCAACAAATGGCGCGCCGACCGGGAGAGGAACCGCCGGTCGAAGGCGGCGTGGGAGGCGAGCACCAGCGGCGGATTCGCGCCGCCAGCCGGCGAGGAGGCGGAGGAGGCGGAGGAAGGGGAAGACCCCCTCTTCTTGAAGGCGCTGGCCGCGTCCCTCAAGGACGA
Source organism: Lolium multiflorum (assembly GCA_030979885.1). NCBI lineage: Eukaryota > Viridiplantae > Streptophyta > Magnoliopsida > Poales > Poaceae > Lolium > Lolium multiflorum. Next base: position 15,758 of record JAUUTY010000394.1, read on the forward strand.
TGCCGACAAGAAGAGGGCGGAGGAAGAAGACAAGGCGGCGGCCATCGCCGCCGTGAAGGAGAAGGAGGCGCGGGATGCGGAGGAGAACGCGACCATCATCTTCCTCGACGACTAGATAGGTTAGAAGTCGCGATAAGGATCGCGCAATTCTGTATGTATGATCCGTATGTATGATCAACTATGAATTATGAACAATGAACTATCAAACCAAACCACATAGTTTTTTTTATGTCATATAGTAAGAATTCAAGTTGATAAAACAAGGTCTAGACATATTCAAACTAGACAAATCACGTATATCTACCCCTAACCCTAAACTCTGTCTTATGAAGTAAAGCATGAAGAGAACTGGTTTTGGGTTTCAAACATGGAAATTTCAAAAACCTTCCCAAAAGCTTCATTTTGGAGTGACTAAGAAGGATGCAGACTTACCTTTTCATTTTCATGTCTTAAACATGTTTAAATCTTGGTTAAACCTAGGATTTGACCAAGATCAAATGTGCAAAAAAATCAGAAAAAATCAAAAAAATGAAAACTAAAGCACATAGTATTCTTATGTCATATAGTAAGCATTCAAGTTGATAAACAAGGTCTAAACATATTCAAACCAGACAAATCATGTATCTACCCACTAACCCTAAATTCTGTCTTATGAAGTCGATCAAGCATGAAGAGAAGTGGTTTTGGGTTTCAAACATGGAAATTTCAAAAACCTCCCAAAAGCTTCATTTTAGAGTTACTAAGAAGGATCCATGCTTACCTTTTATTTTCATGTTTTAAACATGTTCAAATCTTGGTCAAACCGTACCTAGGATTTGACCAAGATTCAAATGGGTATAAAAATTCAAAAAAACTGAAAAACCAAAGCACATAGCCTTCTTATGTCATATATAGTAAGCACTCAAGTTGGTAAACAAGGTCTAGAGATATTCAAACCAGAAAAATCTTGTATCTACCCCTAACCCTAAACTTTGTCTTATGAAGTCAAGCACGAAGAGAAGTCGTTTTGGATTTCAAACATGGAAATTTCAAAAACCTTCCCAAAAGCCTCATTTTGGAGTGACTAAGAAGGATGCAGGCTTACCTTTTCATTTTCATGTTTTAAACTTGTTTAAACCTTGGTTAAACCTAGGATTTGACCAAGATCAAATGGGCATAAAAATTCAGAAAAAATCAAAAAATGAAAACCAAAGCACATAGTATTCTTATGTCATATATTAAGCATTCAAGTTGATAAACAAGGTCAAGACATATTCAAACCAGACAAATCATGTATCTACCCTAACCCTAAACTCTGTCTTATGAAGTCAAGCATGAAGAGACGTGGTTTTGGGTTTCAAACATGGAAATTTCAAGAACCCCCAAAAGCTTCAATTTAGAGTGACTAAGAAGGATCCAGGTCGAGCTTATACCTTTTATTTTTATGTTTTAAACTTGTTCAAATCTTGGTCAAACCTAGGATTTGACCAAGATTCAAATGGGTATAAAAAAATGAAAAATCAAAGCACATAGCCTTCTTATGTCATATAATAAGCACTCAAGTTGATAAACAAGGTCTAGACATATTCAAACCAGAAAAATCATGTATCTACCCCTAACCCTAAACTTTGTCTTATGAAGTCAAGCACGAAGAGAAGTCGTTTTTGGGTTTCAATCATGGAAATTTCAAAAACCTTCCCAAAAACTTCATTTTGGAGTGACTAAGAAGGATGCAGGCTTAGCTTTTCATTTTCATATTTTAAACATGTTTAAATCTTGGTCAAACCTATGATTTGACCAAGATTCAAATGGGCATAAAAATAATTAGAAAAATCATGTACGTATCTACCCCTAACCCTAAAATCTATCTTACGAAGTCAAGCATGAAGAGAAGTGGTTTTGGGTTTCGAACACATGGAAATTTCAAAAACCTCCCAAAAGCTTCATTTCAGAGTGACTAAGAAGGATCCAGACCGGGCTTACATTTTATTTTCATATTTTAAACTTGTTCAAATCTTGGTCAAACCGTACCTAGGAATTGACCAAGATTCAAAAAAATGAAAAACCAAAGCACATAGCCTTCTTATGTCATATACTACCTCCGGTTCAAGGAATAAGGCGCCCTCGTTTTACGTGTTTTTTGTTTGACCAAGAATTACTTCAAATATATAAAGATTGTTTGTATGAAATTAGCATCATTACAAAGTGCTTTTCAATACGAATCCAACGATACTAATTACATATAATATAATCAAGATTGTGTTGCTCAATTTTTATGGTCAAAGTTCGTCTTGGAATACGCGTGCGCCTTATTCCTTGGGACGGAGGTAGTAGTAAGCACTCAAGTTGATAAACAAGGTCTAGTCATATTCAAACCAGAAAAATCATGTATCTACCCCTAAGCCTGAACTTTGTCTTATGAAGTCAATCACGAAGAGAAGTCGTTTTGGGTTTCAAACATGGAAATTTCAAATACCTTCCCAAAAGCTTAATTTTGGAGTGACTAAGAAGGATGCAGGCTTACCTTTTCATTTCCATGTTTTAAACATGTTTAAATAAGGATGCGTGATTCTGAAACCTCATACACATTGTTGCAAAAGTAATTACATCACCTAAACAATACTACCAGTTCATAATTCTAAACTTATGTACAATCTTGGAAACATATAACGCCAGCCTAGTTCACCAATTATCATCATCCCTCTTGATGCGCTTGCCGGTGCCGCTTGTACCTGCCTCCCACGGGTTGGCAGTCCAAGTTCTGCACTCGTTCGCACTTCGTGTGTCGGGAATCCTTGTTGGAGCTTCCCAACCAGATACAGGCCCTGCCCTTGCTAGCTCACCACATCCAGCCGTTGCCCTAGCTTGCTCACCGTGTGAACCGCCATCCCACGGAGACCCCGAAGTAGGCTCGCACGAGTCCTTTATCCATGGTGGCATTTTCTTCGGATCAAATGGTATGTTGTGCCTAAAGCAATAAGATACAAATTCCCAGTAGGTTGTCCCGACACACTGCTTCTTCTCGTCGCGCCAGGCAGGGGGAAGAGCGGCCAACCTAGCCGCTTCCTTGCAATCCGGGCAAACCACTTCCCTTGGAATTGGTTGTGCTTGACGCTGCCCATCATTGATTTTTTTGAGTCGCCTGTACAACTCAAAACTGACATACCCATCAATCGCAGCATACCTCAAGTTTACTTCAGGCAATGGCATGCACTCCCATTGATCGTGGCTGCTAGTAGGGAACTTGGTCTTCATGTCTTTGTAAGATGGGTCAATGATGGCGGCTGCCAAATCACCCATGCCAGTCCTATTGCCAGGACCATTGAAATTGATCATATCCTGAATGTCAATCCAATTATGTTTAGGAATTTTAATGCCATCTCTAGCAAACCTGCTAGAGTCACCCCTGATGTCAACAGTTGTGAAACAAATTCCTTTATGTTGAAGGAATTCTTGCAGTGCCAGATTATCAGGACTCCTGCATGTTAACACAAATCAATCTTGTAAGATCGTATATGCTGAAATAGTACACATATTTTTCTTCCAGTAAACTGTATACTTGTTGCAGTGAAACAATGATTTTGCATCAGTGATACACATCAAAATAACATGAATTATTGTTGCGACTATATGATCTAATTATTTAAGTGTCATCAAGTTAAGATTCAGTTACTATATGTTAATATCTTGACATCCATGCCGATTATCGGTGAGTATGAGTACATGAAATTTGTGCAAATTTTGAGTACCAAAATCATGAAACTAGATATCGTGGTCAATCCAAAAAAATTATACAAGTATATGTTGGATATTACGTTCCAGACCACATTTTTCATACAAGTTAGTTTGTTCGTGTTTTCATACAAGTTAGAACCTAGTCTATGTCGAAATAAAAAAGCAGATCCAAGATAAAGGAAGAGTTTCTATATTAAAAAACAAAAGGATAAAGGAAGGCATGTGAAGAACATACCTGCAGAAATGGTACACCAGGACGTGGTCGTCCATGGCCAACTGAACGACGGCGGTACTTACTTGGTCCGCAGTGTATTCTAGGTCGAGGCCGACGAACCTGGACCTGTCCTCTAGTAGCTTTTGTTCGTACATCTTGAGGGTGTGCTCGAGAACGGAAGGGTCATTCGTGTAGACCACGTTCACCTTGGTCGTCCCATGGGGAACGACGCTCCTCTTTAGCGTAAACAGGCCGCCGTCGGCCATGGCAGCGCTGAAGCACGTCGAACTGATCGGAGGGATTGAGGGGGAGGGAGGGAGAGCAACTGCAAACAATGGGGTTTTTTGGAACTTGCCGAAATGCAGGGGAGAACGAACCGCCAGGGGTTGTTTAGTGGGGACAGATGGGAATAATACTGCGATGAGGTTGAGGAATTAACTCCAACCGCCATTTAAATCTAGTACTCCCTATAGTCAGTTGATAGGAAATGGACGGGCAAGATTGATTCTAGGGAGGCGAACCCCAGTATTTTCCCAATTTATTTGAGTTGTAATATAACCATCGTTAATACTTGAATTGAAAAATATTTACAAAATTAATTTATTATATACTACATGATGAGATAATCCAACAAACCATGGAAATGCATGGCCATCCAACCATGTCACCCTCTTGTGAAAATTGTATAGGTGGTAGTGTGCGCAATACACGCGGTAGCCACTTCACAAATACATCCTTTTAATTTTGCCCCCCTTAATTCGGCCAATAAAAATGAAAAGACTTTATGTGGAAAACCAAAAAAACTTTATTTGGCAAAGTATAGTCGAAAATAAGAAGTTTTTCATTGATCTCTTAAAAAAGGGGTCATGATTCGAAAGTTCGCCATGCATGGTTCTTGCGGTAACCAAGCTAGCTCACCCATGTGGCAAGAAGCGAATCAATGTCCAACATGCATGGTTCCAAAAATATATATTTACAGAATGATTCTGCTTCTCAAGAATATTTGCATGCCATCATGTTTGTTATTTTTCCTAGATAAAAGTAGTAATTGGTGACTTCGTGATTGCCTTGCTTGCTGATTTCAATAAGTTTGAACCTCATTTTGGCTTTATTTCAAATTTAGGCAAAAACTTCTTGGCAATCGACTTTGTGAGCTACTATACTTGGATGCAACCCACATTTTCGTTGGCTAATGTTTTCTGATTCCACAACAATAGGGCACATCCCTATATCATCCCAAATTTTGAATTCTTTTTAGTTTGGTTGATGACCACCATTCATATCCGAACTTAATTAATTGGAGTACACATGATGGTTTCATGGTAAGCTAGTTTGACAAATTAGCCTTCGAAATGGCGATTCGCCTACCATGCATGCATGTTTGGCCTACCCGTGAAATTTTGATTTGCGGTATTGTGCACACACGTACTGCACATGATAGCGAATAAACAAAACACATATTCGGACCCCTTTGGCCAGCAAGGGCATGTTTGGTTCCTAGCCACAATTTGTCAAGAAGCCAAAATTTGGCAGCCATGCATGCATATAGTTTATTTGGCATGTGTTTGGTTTTTGCCACAATTTGGCTTATCACACTTCATTGCATGTATATATGGTCCATTTGTCATAGACTCAACTTTTTTTACAAAGTTTTGACAAAGTTTGGCTTTAATATTTTAAGCCACAATTTGGTGGCTAGCCATACTAGCTTTTTTTTTGGCTAACCACACTTTGGCTTTGGAAAAATGTGGCTACCAAACATGGGTCCTAATAAAAAGAAAACAACACACTAATGTGTGGTAAACCAAAAATCCCTACTTTGCAAAGTTGCATATGTGCAAAAGGGGGGCAATGCATGCATTATTCAGAAGTTGATTGTGGTTTTCGTAGTGTAACCAATTAATTAAGCTTACATATGGGAAGAGGCTAGCGAGGCGAACTCAAGCAGCTATGGTTCCAATGTTGTCAAGTTTGAAGTGGACACTGCATGAAGCTTGCTCAAATTAATGGGTAGAAAGCCAAAAGCAGTCCATATTTATTCTATATGTGTGTGAATAATAACTCTTCACCCCAAACCTCTATGTATGATAGGGTTTTATATTTTTTACTTGTTAGTAGTAAGTACATGTCATGTGATGGCTCCATGCACATGTTTCACAACTTTTTTCTGATTTGTTTCTACCTCATTTGGTTGGTTTCAAATTTGCTCAAACTTCCTATGCGCGCTATGTTGTACTATTGGGACCCATGTTTTGGCTTAGTTTGTGGTACCACACTTGCAGGGTACCTCCAAGTATTTTATTCCCAAAAATTATGAATTCTAATTAAATGGTGAACTATAAACTGATCATCTAAAGTTGGAAAATAAAATCCATATATAGCTACACATCTAGATATGTGTATAAGGTAGACAAACTGCATTGCCACACATGCCTTATATAAGTTTGTTTTTTCTAGCGGAGTGGATTCCCTAATCACCCCACGGTTGTGACATTGTCAATGTTGTCATGATAAATAACATTGCGAGACTTTCCATCTTATTCTTTTTTGTAGAAATGATCGTCCCATTATGGCAAACGTCCCCATTCGTTTTTCAAATTAAGTAAACGTTATAGGATGAAAATTCATTGAAGTGACAAATTTTCTAGATTTCTAACTATTTTAGCTCATTCAAACAAGTTTGCAATAGGCCGACCTGTTGTCCAGTGACAATTTTAGAGTACAATTTGATCAACATCACAAAAAAGTGCTTTTAAGGCTCGTAAGTAGTATCATACATGCCATGTTGGCAAAAATCTAATGTGTCACATCAATTATGAGGTGAGATATGAGAGTAGTATTATAACACATAAACCTAGAAAACTTAGAAAACTTCATGACAAATACATCATGTACACACATTTGCATTGAGATTCTACAAAACTTTAAATATGACATAAGTATGAACCATATTATGATACTATGCATTGTGGAGGTAGTATCACAAACTAGTAGTGTATGATACTACGTACTACGTACTTCCCATTGTGACTAGTCTTAATCACTCTGACCTCGCCGTCTCGCCGTCTTACTATAGTACATACTACACCCCCACTCCGTCTCTCATACATCGCCCCACTCGTTTCCCACTCCGTCTCTCATACAGCGGCTGCGCCTGTAGATATCTTCGAGGATCTGGGCGATTTTGACCCGCTTTTCGGCGCTCGCCGTTTCAAGGTGAAGACCCCAATCTTAGCATGCATGTTGGACCAATTAGGAGTACAAAATTATGTTCTAAATGTTGCTCAAACTTTCCATACAACTAATATATAACTTATACTACGTAGGTTACACCATCGAAATAGGTATGACCAGTTGAGAAATGGGAACAATAACTTGGAACCTTTCTTACTATCGAGTGGGACGTGTGATATTGGTGTGACCCTGCTTTTTTCTTCTTCTACATAATGGCTACATGATGGTTCTAGAAAGAAGTGTATGCTGTTGTGGTATCTCTTGACGCGAATCCCTCTAATCACAAGCGTTAGATTTTGGAAACCAACGGTTAGTACTGCTGTTACATCTCTAGTTCAAAACTGGTGCATTTTGTATGTTGTTGTAGTAGTCTAGTAGATAGATTCAGATGCATGGTCAGGAGTGCAAACATTTCGCAACTAGTTGATCCCTCATCTTATTGTCGGATGTCACATTTCGAGTTTGTAAAAAAATGTAAATTCAAATCATAGTCACGGGTTATGTTGTATCTTTCGCACATCTAAACATTTGTTTCAAAAGGTGACCATATGTGAGCTGTGGAAAAAAGAAAAGACCAATGTGAATAATATTCCTTAACTATTCACATATCATTTGTCTTTTTTGTGCAAGCTAGAATTTTTTTTACATACTCATCTGTGACCTGTGGAGCAATACACAACATAATATGTGTCCCAGTTTTGTTTTTCTTCATATTTTTTAAAAGTGCAGAAGTGTGATATCCGATAATAGGATGCGAGTGCAACTAGTTGCAAATGAGATGCTAATGCATGCTGATATGATACTACCTCTGTCCATAAATAGATGTATGTCTTTTGTCGTGGCCCCATCCTACTTCTGCATTTTCTTTACGGCCATTTTTGAGTAGTTGCGACCTGGACGTGATCGGACTAGTCGATACTCGATAGTAGTCGTAGTACTGTACAACTTCTGCATGTGGCGTCAGCCTCTAGAGTAGTAGTACTAGCTAACGGATAGATTATATCTGGAGAAACTGACATGGCCATTGATATGACAAGACTATACCCGGATTCGGACGCATTGTAGTGACTCCATCAATGTTCCGCTATGATGGTCTATTTTACTGCTACACCAGATTGTCGACGCAGAGGATTCCTTGGCTTCCGCGCAAGACCCTTCCCAAAGAAGGCATCTGCTCTGGCCCGTTGATTCTATGTGGACGGTTCCAGATTGCTTTATGTGTTTTTGTACAGTATCAGATCTAGGTTTTCCTTCCCTCCATATTAGGGGTTGTTTGGTTTAGGGGATAGGTTTATGGGATGAGAGTATCCCCAACCACCTGGCTAGGATAGCCAATTTTTGTTGTTTGGTTGTGTAGGAATTGAGTGTAGGACGAGAGGTGGGTAGTGGTATAGATTTTTTTTGTTTGCTCGAAATGTTAGGGGTGGCTATAAGATGGTGAGATTATCTCTACACACATCAAATATACCACACCTCCTATTTTTATAGCCCAAAAAAATACATAACCGGTGGTATGTGAATTGATCTGGGTAAAAATATTACACAACCGTACAAATATTCAAATCCTATAGTCAAATCCTACATAACTCCTATAGTCAAATCCTACATAACTCCTATACAAATTGTACGAATCAAAGGATATGATTTTCCCCCTATATAGCTTGTTTGATTTGAAGAATTGAATCCTCCAAAATTTCTATGTATTGTTTTCTTATACTAGTACAACCCTATAGGATTTCTAATAAGAGGTTAGACCTCTTGGAAAAGTTCATATGCATCTGTGACAACTATGCTATGCACTCTCAATCTCTATAGAAATTTCCTTTGTCTTTCCGATGATACCATCACACACCTAGCTCTACCAATTCATGTAGATTTCTTTCCCGTAGGATTCAAGGAGGCATATGTCATAGCGATTCTCCATTATTCTATCATATGAATCTAACATGCCCTCTCAGTTTGAGTGATGCAAAGTGGCCACTATAAGATTTATTTAGTCAGATTAATTGGTCATGCATACACTAGTTGTTTTCTATCTTTCCTACACATGTCAATTAGCGAAATTTATAAGTAAAATCCTAAAATTCAAATAAATTGCTGAAAATTGGAAATAATATTACAGTTGTAGCAAATTACTAAATCGATCCAGAAATTATGTACATGGCTTCAGTAGTCCGTAAATGATGTCCTTGGAGTAGTTTGTGAGTTAAAGAACGTCCATTTCGTTAAACTGACATGGCCTTTGATTTGACAAGAGAACACTAATATTTTGTACCTGAATCAGAGTGGTAAAGGCGTACAGCTCGATCAATGCAATGGTATGATGGCTATGCAGCTATACCTATATAGGAGTAGACTACTAGTAGACTTTGGGACACAGAGATTTGGCTTCCGCGGCCGACCCCGAACAAGATTCTTTTACATTGCCCATCTTTTCACTGACATTGAATCGCTGAAACTTGGGGTCCGCCTGTGGCAGGACCAGCCTGTCAATGGCCCAAAGTCTTATGTGCTCCCGCCCTTTGATTTTGGATGGACGGACAAGATTGCCCAGTCCCATCCCTGTCCTGTTCGTTCCAGTTTTCATCCTCCTCCCCGGGGAACCCTCCCCGGAGAGCTCTACACCGACCCCTTCTATCCCCACCTGCTTGTCCCTTCCTTCTTCCTCCAGCGATTCATCCATCGTTCAACAAGTTGTCTAAGAAGAACATGAAGAAGTGTAAGAAGAGGAAGGAGGCGTTGTTGTCTGAGACTAAATCCGCGGTGAAATCCATCCCGCTGAAAGTCCTGCAAACTCCGACTTTGAAAGTGTACCAGCGGCGCCGGCGGACAGGCATGTCTGCGCTTCCATCGCAAGCTCAGTCTGCTTCGGGCTTGTTGGGTCAGGGCAGAGTAATCCAGCAAGAGTCCTGGTAGGTTTTTATCGCCATGTGCTTTCTTTGCCCCCATGAACGCAGATTACAGCAAGGCAAACAGATCCAACTATTTTTTTACCCGGGAGAACCAGCTATTTGACCGTCTTTCTTCCAGGGCCGCCCGTTCAAGTGTCGCCCTTCCTACCGATGCCGAGAAATCGACCGTGTTTCGCCAAGATGGTGGGTACGAAGCTCCCCGGTATGTTTCCATCGCCATGCCGAAGTTTCTCTGCCTTCTGGCTGGCTAGCGGATCAAACAATTTAACCGTCTTTCTTCCATGGCGGCTGGTTTCAGCGCCATTCCTACCCAAGTTGAGAAATCGCTCGTTTCTCGCCAACCTGGTGGGTACGAAGCTCCTGGGTATGTTTCCATCGCCATGCCGGATTTTCGTTGAGTCCTTGCTGGCAGGCGGTGCCAACTAAACCGGCTATCATCTTCCAGGGCCGACGGTTCCAGGCTCGTGCTTTCTACCGCAGGATCCACTTCGTACTTAGCTATCGAGGACCCGTTGTTTGATGAGCACTTGTTAGCTCTCAAGAGCATTAATAATGTATGCACTATATAATATATATCCATTGCTTTTTTTTTCTTCCTCTTCATCTCCGTACTGCATGAGGGCTTCTTTAATTCGTAGGACTTCTATAAGAATTGTGTAGCATTTAGATCCTATGGTTTTTTTTCCTACATTAGTTGTTTGATTTATAGAAATATATCCTATGTTTGTTCCTTTTTTCGAAATGGGGGACATATCACAGCCTCTGCATCAAAATGATGTATATGGCTGCTTTATTGCTTTCTTCAGTTCATACACAAATTATGACAACTTCTCACGGATCAGCTAGAGTCGACACAAAGATCCACCAACGAAACATAGAAAACAGCGGGTGCCAAAAAGGCAAAAACACATCAGTAAGTAATTCTATGAGGAAACTGCCAGCCACCCTGGCTGTAAAAATCCCGTGCGGCTGTCTCTAGTCAGTTGCACCCAGACTCCATGATATCCTGCTGATCCTCGGGCTGGAGATAAGAAACATACGGATCTAGTGAATAATCATAGGGATAACCTGCAAGAAGGGATGAGATTTGGGTTTATTAAACTCGACTTCATTTTGTACATTCCAAATAGCCCATAAAATAGCGCATACACCCTCTGTAATGTATACAAAATCCTATGCTTTTCCTAATCTTATGATTTTCATATCCTGTGAATGAAAAAGGATCCCTGATTCGTTCCTGGTGAATTTTTCCATGCAGGAAGGGATTATGAGATTAAAGGGCCACAACACCACCCTTCAGAACAGAAACCTCAAACTCTTGCATAGGTTTGGTATCATGAATGCAGAATCAGAGACGAATGCCCAGTCTCCGGGAGAGGAGCAGCCAGTGCGCGTGTGTGCATCTTCGGCCGTGTATGTTTCCATTGCCGTGCCGCAGTTTCATCGCCTCCTTGCTGGCTGCCAGATCCAACTACTTAAATGTCTTTCTTCCAGGGATGGCGGTTCCATCGTTGAAGAGGTTCCTATGGACAAGGACTTTGCAGCTCTCAGGCATATTGAAGAGGTTGGCACTCCATTTGTTTATTTCTCCCCCCTCATCTGCACTCTGCATACTTCATTGCTGTTGAATTTGCAATGCAGGATGTGATAACACGATTCTCCGCGAAACTGGACCAGATCAAGGGCCACAACATCATCCTTCATAAGAAAATCCGCCACCTCGTGGGCAGGTGCATTTTAAATCGTGCCATATCGAAGGAGAATGCCCGTTCCATGCAATCTTCTTTTGATAAACGGTACTCAGACGTTCTCGTGGAGTGTGAGAAGTTGAAGAAGGAAGTCGAGGAACTACGCGCCCAGCCACCGATGAGTGTGGTCACTGACAAGGCTGGTCAGTGTGATTGCAACTGTGACTGTGAAAGTTTTCAACAGGAAGTGGAGTTGCATGCTGAACATGCGCAATATTTCGAGACGAAGTACTTGAAAGTTCGCACAGAGTGCGATAAGTTGAAGAAGGAAGTCGAGTGTCTCCGCTCCCAGCAGCCAACTATTGCGACATCAGGAGACCAGGGTGTGCTAATTGCAGCCAGAATTTTGGAATCGATGAAAAGTTGAATTTGGCTTTGTTGTGCAATATAGCAAGACCTGTTCCTCCTCTGCCTTTGTCTTTTGGCATAATTGCTTTGTCTTCAGTATTGACTCCTGAATGCTTCGTATATTTCTGACTGTTTCTGAATTATGTACAACTTTTGTAATATTGGTCAAATTAGTTTTGACCAGGGTTTGTGTAGGGTTGTTGAATTTTTTTGGTTGGTCCAAATTGTGTTGTGTGGTCCAAATGTGATGTATCATCACACCACCATGTGCCCCGCCACCCCCAGGTTTTGGTAATGCCATTCTGATACATGCTTCATAGAAGGAACATACATTTTTTCCGTTAGGGCATGACAATTTTGAAAAATTCAAACAAAAATGGGAAGAGAGAATGGTAACATCATTTTCCATGTGATGCCCCTGTGCCAAATTTTGGTTCATTTTAAGAATGTAAGGTGACAAATTACTCGAGGAAGCTAGTTGGAGTAGACGGGCATGACCGGATTGGCATAGGGGATTTATTTTTTGAAGGATGTTATTTTTCATGGACAATATCTGACACAAACAATAAAATGTTAAGGTCTCATATTATTCTGAATGATTGTGAATTACTTATGACGTTTGGAAGTATTGGTATACGTGAGAATCGAGTACATGCACGACTTCACGCGTCCACAACTAATCGGCCTCATCGTCTCTCGCGTCCACAACTAATGCCATTCTGATACAGAGAGTCAGAGGCTATAAAATAATCGGCCTCATCGTCTCTCGCGAGCTCGTCCTCTCCCCTCCCATCAACTCACCGCACCTCCGAGGCATCGACTTCCTCGTTTCCAACCGCAGCAGCATGAAGACAGGTCTTGCGTACGAGGCGGAGCAATCGGCGGCCGCTCGCGCAGAGGATGCCTCTGCGGTAGTGGCCGTCGCGGCGGGTGAGGCTTCACCGGGTACCCAGGCCGCTCGTCTCCTCTGCTTGTCTGATTCTTCGACCTCGGTCGAAACGGGCGTCCTGGCCGTCGAGGAGAAGGTGGATAGCAACGCCGTTGCTCCCGCCGAAGATCTGCAAGGCGTTGCAGGCCACCACGGCGAGGTCTTCCTCGACCCGGTGCTGGACGCGGACCTCGACCCCTTCGACGATTTCGGCCCAAACGTTCAGTTCCAGGAGGATGTCGAGGGTGACGACGAGGAGGTACTGCTCTTTTACCGAAACTGTCCCGATCCTTTTTGTGTCATATTACTGTTCACGTGGTTTGCACGAACCTGGTTCTTGATTGATTTGATCTCCTACCTTGTTCTTGTAGACGTACTTGATTCTACGGTTCGTACGGTCAGATTCTAGTTTAATTTCGACTAATCTGCCATGTAGTTGGCTTGATTTGTCATATAATTAATTTATGTGTTCATACTTAGTGGACTTGCAATTGTTGTGGCTTATGTTCATTGCTGTTCATAGGGTTTTCTCGTGATTTAGTATGATTTCTTCTGCCATTTACTTGTTCTACACATTTAATTTTAGGGTTTCTAAGGTTTGCTTATGATAGTGCAGTATTTATTCGATCTGTCATTAAGCACCTGATTATTATGTACTTTATAATTCACAGGAATATTCTGACGACATGGACGACAACAAGGAGCGCAGGGACCAGAAGAGCCGCTACGTTCTGAAGCGGCTGAAGGGTGGTGAAATTCGTTTCCGCAAGCGCGGGGAGCTATTTTGCCCATTCTGTGGCAAAATCCTCCAGAAGGACATCCGCAGCCTGATCCAGCATGCGACGGGTGTAGGCCTAAGTACATCGGGGAAGCACCGCCCTGCAACCAAGGCCAAGCACGCAGCATATGGCCTCTTCCTCCAGAATTACGTCTTGCCTGGCTTGTTCCCAGTCAACGCCCCTGCTGCTGGCCCTCATGCTCCTGGTCCTGTTTAAAGTTCATATGTGTAATCTTATTCCCTTTGGAAGTTCAGTATTAAACTCTACTAGTACAACCGTGGTGGTCTTGTGATGGTAGTACTCTTTTGATGCATTTGTGATGTAGTAGTACTAGTATTTTTTTTTGAAATGGTATAGTACTACTAGTATCTAAGAAAAGTACTCCCTTCGATTCACATTCATTTTACACCAAGAAATATGGATCGGAGTGAGGGAGTAAATTAAACATGGCATCTCGTGCATGAAGCTTGACATATCGATCAGGTTGGCTAGAATGGCAATACAATGCTGCTCATTAGGCAAATGCATGCCATGTAAAGAAGTCTATACTGACATAAAAAAAAGACTACATTGGGGATTAGAGTCAATTGGGGCATCTACAATACAGAAAATCTTGCTTGTAGCTGATTTTGGCTAAGAGGGTTTTACTCACATTACACGTGCCACTTTCCTTGTGTGCAAAACAAGTTCCAATAAAGGAAGAGGAAAGAAAAGGACATTGTGGGCGAGATTGAACACCTTTTTTATGTGTTAAGCTGAGGCCTCGTTAAGCTGAGGATGACTTAGGCCTAACAGCTCAGCACACCCACAAATAAATCTCCTTGCACGCACCACTGCCAGCAAAAATAACAGAATTAGCACGCAAGATTAAGAATGAAGTGAATTTAATTAACTTGGTTAGCTTTTCAAGCAATATATTCAGAGAAAGAGCACACATGTTCGGCTCGAAATAATCGTAAGAGAAGAACAATAAATCTAAGGCACCCCACTTCATCGGAAGAAGGGGCGCGACAACGCATGGATTCATATATACCTTGAGTCGACGCTGGCTCATAGAAGGGCGGCCGCGCCTCGAGGATGCCGGCGACGTCTCCACCTCGGTATCACATGTGACTGCTTCTCGACGGGCGGTGCGCCACGCCATGTAGAAGATCTATCAAAAAAGGAGAGCCCGATGACGCTACTGACGCCTCAACCTTGATAGCACCGGCCTGTTGCTCCGCACTGAGATGCGCCACATGCAAGATTTAGCGGATGCGCCAATTTAAGAGATATGTCATGATCGTTGTAATAAATTTCACCGTGATGATGATTTGATCCTGCACTCGGCCTTGAACACAAGTACTAGTACAGTCTCACAATTTTTTTTATCATTATACTTTGCGAGATTTAGCGGATGCACCAATTTTAGAGATATGTCATGATCGTTGTAACAAATTTCAACGTGATGATGATTTGATCCTGCACTCGGCCTTGAACATAAGTACTAGTACATTCTCACAATTTTTTATCATTATACTTTGCGAGATTTAGCGGATGCGCCAAATTAGAAGATAGATCATGATCATGGTAACACACTTTTCAATGTAATGATGATTTGATGTTGCACTCGACCTTGAACATAAGTCCTAGTACGGTCTCACAATTTTGTATCATTATACTTTGCAAGTTTTAGAGGATGCGCCCATTTTCAGAGGTAGATCATGATCATGGTAACAAATTTTAAACGTGATGATGATTTGATGTTGCACTCGACCATGAACAGAAGTACTACTACTGTCTCACAATTTCTTTATCATTATAGTTTGCCAGATTTAGCGGATGCGCCAAATTTAGAGATAGATCATGATCGTGGTAACAAATTTTCAACGTGATGATGATTTGATGTTGCACTCGGGCTTGAACAGAAGT
Organism: Lolium multiflorum; assembly: GCA_030979885.1. NCBI lineage: Eukaryota > Viridiplantae > Streptophyta > Magnoliopsida > Poales > Poaceae > Lolium > Lolium multiflorum. The sequence goes on from JAUUTY010000394.1 coordinate 31,546, forward strand.
ACTAGTACGGTCACTAATTTTTTAGCATTATACTTTGCAACGAATGCACCAATTTCAGGTGCATGTCACCAGATCTGTGTCCGATGATGATCATGGTAGTAACCGATGTTCAACTTGATGATGATTTGATTTTACAGTCGGCCTTGAACAGAGGTACTAGTACGGTCTCACAATTTTTTATCATTATACTTGTACCTTAGCGAAATTCAAAATCTCATAGCGGCAAAACTTCCCGCCCACAAAATACAAAAATTTCACACGCTTCCAAATTCCGATTCTACCCCTGTGGAGATGACAGCAAAGTCGGTTGGTGGGGGGGTCTGGCCGTCATTTTTTGGATCACCACCTCCCTAGCCCCGGATACCCTCCCAAAAAAATTCATTTCCCTCAGTCTCTCATCTGAGACCACCCACCGGAACTTCTCAAGTCCCTCTCTCTACCACCTCCACGACCACCGCACCGGAACATCCCCGCCGGACTTCCCTGGCCTACCCGAGCCCTCGCGATCCTCGTCATCCGGCTGCCTGCCGGAGCCGCTTCATCGACGCCGTCATCAACCGGACCGGATCATCCCCGCCGAACCTCGAAACCATATGCTCATCCAGCAGTCTACCGCAGTCGCTTCAGCTGCGGTATCGTCCACCCCACCGGAGCCGCTTCGCCGGATCCGTCGTCCACCGCATCGTATCTTGCTCACCGACACCGCTGTGCATGAACCGGATCTGCTTCACCGGCGCCGTGCATGATCTAAACTCTTCTACTGTCGCTTTTCTATTGCTTGCCTGCAAGTTCTTGTTTAATCTTGGGGGAACCTGTTTGTGCTAACGACGCGCCGTTACGTTTTTGCAGATGAGATGAGTAACCATGAAGTGTAATGGCCGTCTCTCCAACCCCAAGTAGCACATGTAGCGTACTTCATCACCGGATCTATCAACCCCAGGAAGATCTGCTGTGACTCCCACAGAGTGCTTCTCCTAATGTAAGTCCCTTGTTTTAGCGCCATGTTCTGGGTTCAGATGCTTGTTTGTCTGAAGCTCTTTTAGTTCATTCCTAGCTATGACCGTAACACGTTCCTATTTTCTACTTCATTGCTAACTTTAAGCGATTGAACATTTTGGTTTGCATTCCCTGCTCTGTAGATGTAGCCATCATAACTTCTATCTTGCTCAGTCGTTGTTACAAAAATTATACTGTAGGTATTATAGTAACATCCTGCTATTATTTAGTTCATGGCCAATTTTAAGTAATTGCACATGTTGGTTCGCATTCCCTGCTCTATAGCTTTTGGCATCGTAACTTCTATATTTGGTTTACATTCCCTGCTCTGTAGATCTAGCCATCATAACTTTATCTTGCTCAGTCGTTGTTACAAAAATTATGGCCTGCTACTATGTTGTTTGTGCCAATTTTTTACTCCATGAACATGTTGGCTTGCATTCCCTGTACTACAGGTGATGCCATTGTTTTGTATCTAGTTCATTGTAAGCTAACAAAGTAAGGACTTAGTTTGGCATGCTATCACTCTGCTATCTAGCCTGTAGTACAAATAAACTTGTCATACTACTAGATAATAATTTTGCGTGCCATCTTGTTCTTCAAAAGCTGCATTATTGACTTGTTTCTCTGACTTGGCATGACGCTCACATATGGAAAGCTGAACATATTGGTTTGCATTCCCTCTTATACAAGTTCACAGGTGATCCCACTATATTCTGTATCTGGTCCATCCTAAGCTCCAGCATCAACTATCCTCTATGTGTTGCTCATTACAAGTTTATATCCCGAAACATCTTGATTTGCATCCCCTTCACTATAAGTTCAGGAGTATTATTTAGTTCACGGCCAAAATGAAGTAATTGCACTTGGCACATGTTGGTTCACATTCCCTCCTCTTTAGCTTTTGCCATCGTAACTTCTATTTTTTGGTTTACATTCCCTGCTCTGTAGATGTAGCCATCATAACTTCATCTTGCTCAGTCGTTGTTACAAAATTTATAGCCTGCTACTCTGTTGTTCATGCCAATTTTGTACTCCCTGAACATGTTGGTTTGCATGGGACTCGACAGTAGTAAGTCTGCTGTTTCATTCTAACATGCTCTGTTATATTGGCTGTTGGTATGCGGCATGCACTCTTTGTTTGCTTATTGTGCGCATTACAATGATCTTGTTATAACGACGAAATGATGAGTTCCAAATTCTTTGGCAAACAATATTGTAGTGTCTTTGCCTTTCCATTGTTGCTGTCTTAACTTGTAATGTCTTTGTTTCAGATATAGGTGCTGCATGGACAACTTAAAAGATTGCCGGATCGCTTCATTGTATTGCTAGGTTTAATTACCATTCAATTTCTCTGGGTTCTGTAATATTTTTTCAATGCCTTGCAGCTGATGTAATATTTAGTTAGTTTTTATAGTTCTTTCGCGCATTTTTTCTTTGGTGCTTGTGGTAAGTGAGGCTATCCGACAGAAATCAATGCTGCGTAAATATTCTCAGTATCTAAATCACGAATTCCCATCCCTTAAACGGCCCATTTAAGCGAAATCACATATGTGCCTGCCCGCAAATTCCTAAAGCCCATATTATGCCAGCATATAAACAGCAACTAAACGGGCTGGCCCACTTACTTATTGGGCTGGCCCACTTACTTATTGGGCCAGCCCATTTGATTGACGGTGGACCCCACACTCTAGTTGGGCTGGCCCACTTGCTTTAAGGTGGACCCCACCCACTACTTAGTTGGGCCAGCCCAATTGCTTTTGTGGTGGACCCCACATACTAAATGGGCCGCCCTTTAAGAGGAAAGTGGGACCCGCCTGTGTTTTTGGCCAGGCCCACTATCTTGTTGGGCCGGCCCACTGCTATATGGTGGACCCCACAAACTAATTGGGCCGGCCCACTTATATGGTGGACCCACATACTAATTGGGCCGCCCTTTAACAGAAAGTGGGACCCACTGTGCTTTTGCCCGGCCCACTAATTTGTCCCCCATTTGCTTTGTGGTGGACCCACATACTAAATGGGCCGCCTTTAAGAGGAAAGTGGGACCCACTGTGTTTTGGCCGCCCACTATCTTGTTGGGCCTGCCACTGCTATATGGTGGACCCCACATACTAATTGGGCCGGCCCTTTAACAGAAAGTGGGACCCACCGTGTTTTGGCCGGCCCACTATCTTGCGGGCCACCCACTTGCTATATGGTGGACCCCACGCACTAAATGGGCCGGCCTTTTAACAGAAAGTGGGACCCACATGTTTTTGGCCGACCACTATTTTGTTGGGCGGCCCACTATTTTGTTGGGCGGCCCACTTGCTATATGGTGGACCCCACAAACTAAATGGGACGCTTTAACGAAAGTGGGACCCACGTGTGGCCCGCCACATTTTGTTGGGCCGCCACTTGCTATATGGTGGACCCCACAAACTAAATGGGCCGACCTTTAACGGAAAGTGGGACCCACTGTGTTTTTGGCCGACCACAGCTTGTTGGGCCGCCACTTATACGGTGGACCCACACACTAAATGGGCCCCCTTTGTAAGGTGGACCCCACATGTTAAATGGGCCGGCCCATTTAAGTTTTGACCAGTCAACCTTAGAGGTTAGGCCCGGCCCACGTAACTAATGGACCAGCCCAGCTATATAGTTGACCGGTCAAACTATGTCATCTGCCCCGCTTAAGACGTGGCGGCCTCGTGTGGGCCTACCATCTACCACGGGGTTTCAGCCGGTTAACGCCGTTAACTGCAGTTAACGGCGTCTGCCACGTGTCGTTTGCATGACGTCAGCGAGTCAACGGGCTCCCGAAAACACTTCCAACGGTCCGATTGTTAGGCCGGCCTAAGCATGACGGACCGAAAAAGTTGTGCTTTGCCTGACGCAGTTTCCACAAGAAACCATATCGTCGGGTTAGGCCCATAGGCGACGAAAAATACCCCTTAGCGGATTTTGAGACGTTGTCTTGGAGCCTCTTTGCATCTTGTTGTATCTTATATGGCTCTTATGAGAGATTAATGGACTATAACATTTTGGGGGAGTGATATGCCTTTAGGAATTTCACAATCCTAACAATGTGTGTACATGAGGAATATCACTTAGAATTGATATTGCAAGATTATCTAGTCTCTATGTGGTATGTCATCTTCATGAGAAATTCAAATTCTAATGTCCATTAATATCTCTAGTTGGATCTTATTTGCCTCTTGTGAAAATAAATTCCTTATCACATTATGGGGGAGTAATAAGCTTTGTGCATATTACAAGCCTAGGAAATGTGAACATTTGAGGTTGTGTCACATAGAATTGATATTGTAAATTGTCTCTCATATGTGACATGTTTTCTCAAACAAGTTCCAATTTGCTTAAATGGCTTCATTGCTAATATCTTTGTGGATCTTATTTGTGAAAGTTTTTCTTGGCATGGTTTTTCACAATGTGTCCCTCAATACATTTTTGTAAAACCATGTGCTTCAAGTCATACTATTAATTGCTTTGCATGTTGGTATGAATGCTATTAATTGCTTTGCATGTTGGTATGAATACTATTAATTGCTTTGCATGTTGGTATGAATACTATTAATTGCTTTGCATGTTGGTATGACTAATTGAAGCTATCAAGAAACTCTCTTTGCATGTTGGTTAACTCTTATCTTTTACCATATGCTTTATTTGGTGTAAAAATGATCTTACATATACTTACAAAATACCACCGGAAAATATTTCCTAATACCTCTTGTCCTAGGACAATTGGCAATCTATTATTGGGTAGAAATTTATTGATCATATTTACATTGGCTCTTGTGTTTAAATTGTCTTATTTATTGCCATGAATGTGTTGTGCTTTGACTCCCATGTGTCTTCCTTGCATCTTATGGATCTAATTTGTCTATTCAAACTTTCTTAGCATTTTAGTAGATTTAGGTAGCGTGATGATCCTAGTTTTGTGCATTTAGTATTCATATGCAAAATCCTAGATAATGCACTAATCTTGGGGGAGCTCTCCTATATTTGTTAGAATGCTTAACATCTCTTGATCTTTATCAAAAATTTGGTTTTGGGAGTCATAAATTTTCTTTTTGGTACTTTGTGCCATCATAAAAAGTGTCGAGGGTTTGGTTTATTTGTTGGAACCTTGCTCTCTTGGGAGTTGGTTATCTCATTCCTTTGTGCTTAGGTTTAATTAGCTTCTTATAATGAGATAAGTCTTTGGAGTCAATCTTGTGTTGATTTGATTCTTTGATATAATTTGGACAACCATTGTCTCTTGGTTTATTTGGTGTTTTGTCCAAATTGTATCTTCCTTTGGTTCTTGAAAGTATTGTGCATGCATATTTAATATATGTATATCTTATGGCATGTGTCACTTTCTTTGATCCAATATATAGGGTAAACTCCATCAAATCCTAATTTGACTAAGATGTGCATGAAATTCAATTTCATATCTATATGCACATAGAATTGTGGAGTTTGTCCTATATGTTGTAGTGTGTCTAACTACTTCGGACCCAATTAGTTTGGGGACCATTTTGTACTTACCTTTGTGTTAGGTACAATGGATATGCATTGAATGCTTGTCTCACTCTTGGAAAGAAGTGGTGACTCAATGGTAACGTGAGGCAAGATAGGATGATCAACGAACACATATCTACTACATCCACACCAATGCTATCTTGGTAACAAGTATCTTCTCATGCATACTTTTGTTGTATCCAACCTTATGGTTGCATCTTGGCATGAATCTCTTGATTTGCAAATATTGTGCTTCTTGCAAAAGTCTTAATGAAACCTCTTTATTGTGAATGTGAGTAATTTGAGATGAGTGCATTTGTTGGGAAGTATTTTAAATCATGCTCATGATTCATCCATCCCAACTATGCCTATCTAGCAATTTTGTTGCATATCAATTCCTCAAGGCTCTCACATGTGCAATATAGATGAAAGTGCAAATTTAGTTACTTCTTTTGGTATCCTCGTTTGTGATACTTGTTGCCTTTCTCAAATGCATCCCAACTATCTTCTATCCCTTGTTGATATTTGTGATGTATTTTAGTTGTTTGTGGTTGAAGTTCATGAATGTACAATAAGATAAAATTGAGCCTTTGGCCATGCTATTAAGCAAAAATTCTTATTGGTATATTGCATGACTTCGTCTTGGATATCATACTATTTTTCTTGCGTATCTATTTTATGTGTGCATGTTTCTTTGTGGATAAATATCTTTGTGATATTGCCCACTTAGAGAAACTTATACACATAAGAGATGATACATCTCCTTTTGATATCTTATTTATTTATTGCGTGTTGATTGGTCATGCTAAGCAATATAATTCATTGAAGACTATGATGATGCTTTTTGCTCATCCTTGTAATAGTCTTATAATATGCTTTATCATGCCTTTCACATATCCTCTTGGTTGAGCCTTTTTATAATGGTGCCTCTTACTTGTTGCTCAACTATTTGTTTGTTGCAAGTGTTAAGCTTATTTCTCTATCTATGATCTATTCCAAATGTTTGTGTTTTAAATGGTAATGAGGGAGTGAGGATTCCATGTTATGCATATTGTATTCAAATACAACATTTTAATTTATGCATGTACCTTGGGGAGCTTCCTCATTTAATTTAGAGCACTATCTTTTGGTGATCATTAGAGTTTGATTCACTTGGTATATTTTGTTTTTGAATGATATTATGGGAGTGATGATTCCATGTTTGTGCACTTTATACTCCAATGCAAATTGTCTTGTTTTGTGCACAAACCTTGGGGAGCTTCCTCATATTATTTAGAGCAATCTTCTTGATCTTATCATAATATCTTTCTTTCTTTTGGTATCTTCTTTGTGGTTCATTTGGTTGCTTGCTTCATTTGTTGAAGCTTCTTGACTTTGTTATCTTTTTGCAATCTTTGATCCTATCTATGGTGTGACTCCTTCCGAATATTCGTAATTGGATATGTGCATTTGATTCCACTCAAATTATGAGAAATGCACACGCTATGGAGGAACTCTCACTATATTGGCCTTCTAAATTTTTCACCCATTTCGGCAATTGGTGCCAATGGGGGAGAAGTTTGGAGGGTTTAAGGGAATTTGGTTATGTCTTTGCTTTGTGCTTAAGCATGTGCCTTTATTGCATTGCATCTTGTTGCTTTGCATAGTTGAATATTTAGAGGAAACTCCACTAGGCTTTGAATGCCAATATATGCAATGAAAGTCAAGATCATTCACACATGCATATATTATGGGGGAGTTTGCTCTATAGATTCAACTTATTTGTTACTTAAATTCCTTATATAAACCCTCTCAAAGAGATTGTCATCAATTACCAAAATGGGGGAGATTGAAAGTGCATGGAGCCCCCATGTGTGGTTTTGGTAATTAATGACAATCCCTATGGACTAATGTTTGCATTGAGTTATATTTGTAGGAGTTGTCCATAGGCAATTCTTGAACCATATGTTGGCTTCAAGGTTGCAATAAGAAGAAATTGATGAAGGATATCAAGTGTCAAGTATGTCTTGAAGATGAAGATGAAGTGAGCCCTCAAGTTACTTCAAGACATCAACATGATGAAGAATGAAGAAATGATGTGCAAGTTCAAGATGAGCCATCTCGAAGAGATCCTTTGCTTGAGTCTTGCCATCCATATGGTGATCATGGATATGTGAAGATGCGCCGAAGAAGAAGCTCTCCCATGGTGGATTATGGGGGAGCAATCCACATGGTGGTCATGTTTATGTGAAGATGCGCCGAAGAAGAAGCTCTCCCATGGTGGTTTATGGGGGAGCAATCTACAAGACTTCGTCAAGCAAGCACAAGCAAGAAAGGCGTTCCATCTTGTTGAGGTCAAGATCGTCGTCATCAAGCTCAAGTGGAATGCGCAAGTATAAGGTTTGCTCTTGATAGGGTTTCTTTCTCACCGGTCTCATAGTGTAGTTGGAGACCGGTTTATAGTTTAGTTGTCGTACTATCAAGAGGGCTCTCGAGTGAGTAACTCGATCGTATCATTCGGAGAGAGCTCAAACCTTTGCATCCTTGCATCATCTTTCTTGGTTATTATTTGGATCTTATCCATGTGATGATTTAGATCTTGTGCTTATTCTCATGACAAGCTCTAGTTCATCAAGAATGGTTTTTGCACGGGCAACTTGTTGCATTTTCAAGATTGGAGGTTTTACCGGTATGTCTTTTTTAGATAGGTCAAACCTTTCATCATTTGTTTCTATCCTCCCTTGTTGGACTATGATGGTTTCCTGCATGATCTTGTAGAGCTTGTTCCTAGCTTTAAAACAAGCCCAAGATCATCAAAATCGGAGTCCGGATGCTAAAGTTATGCCCGTTTCAGTTTGATGTTTCTGCCAGTTTTCAGGGGGGCGGATATTCCGGCCCAAGTTTGGGGCGGATAATCCGGCCCCCCGGAAAAATCCGGTTTTTGGACAAATCCGGGCAAATATCCGGCCAAATGTCCGGCCCCCATCCTGAGAGCAGTTTTCTCATGTCCTTAGCCGTTTTTCGGGGCCCGGATATTTTGCAAATATCCGGCCCGGAAAATCCGGCCTGAGCTGACCCAAACGGTCATATTTCGATGGGAGGGGGTATTTAAGCCCCCCTTCTTCCTCCTTGGGCAGCTACCTCTTCCCCTTTGTGCTCTCCACCATTGTTGACCTTGAGAGCTTCCCTTTCCCTCTACTCCTCCTATGCTTCTTGAATCTTTTTGAGGGAAAAGGAAGAGGAGATCTAGATCTACATTCCTACCAATCAAATCCCTCTCTTTGTGAGGGGAATCCACTAGATCTAGATCTTGGAGAAATTTGGTGTTCCTCCTCTTATTTGTTCTTCCTCTCTTATTCCCCCAATAGCTTTTGTAGCTTTGTTGGAATTTGAGAGAGAAGGACTTGAGCATCTTTGTGGTGTTCTTGCCATTGCATTTGGTGCATCGGTTTGAGTTCTCCACGGTGATTCGTGGAGGTGAAAGCAAGAAGGTTGTTACTCTTGGGTTCTTGGAACCCTAGACGGATTCTAGGCCTTTGTGGCATCTTAGTGGTGTTCTTGGGGACTCCAATTAAGTTGTGGAGAATCTTCAAGGGCAAGGCCTTTGTGGCATCTTTGTGGTGTTCTTGGGGACTCCAATTAAGTTGTGGAGAATCTTCAAGGGCAAGGCCTTTGTGGCATCTTTGTGGTGTTCTTGGGGACTCCAATTAAGTTGTGGAGAATCTTCAAGGGCAAGGCCTTTGTGGCAATTTGTTGGGAGCCTCCAATTAAGTTGTGGAGATAGCCCCAAGCTTTGTGCGGGTTCGGTGACCTTCCTAAGGTCCCATAGTGGATCGAGGACATCCCTTTTGGTGGGAATTCTCGAGGAGAATACGGTGGCCCTCGTGCATTTGGAGTGACTTGTCCTCCACACCGCTCCAACGGAGAGTAGCACTCGCAAGAGTGTGAACTTCGGGCTACATCGTTGTCTCCGCGTCACTTCGGTTATTCCTATACCCGAGCTCTTTACTTATGCACTTTACTTTGTGATAGCCATCGTGCTTGAAGTTATATATATATCGTGCTATCACATAAGTTGCTTGTCTTGCTTAGCATAAGTTGTTGGTACACATAGGTGAACCATTGCTTAGAATAAGTTGTTGGTGCACATAGGTGAACCATAGTTTATAGGCTTTGGGCTTGACAAAGTAAACGCTAGTTTTATTCCGCATTTGTTAAGCCCATCTCGTAAAAGTTTTAAATCGCCTATTCACCCCCCCCCCCCTCTAGGCGACATCCGTGTCCTTTCAATATCTTTGTTTAAAACCTTTTGCAACAAGGCGTGTTTTATACCTGTCAATAGTACCATTAGCATTGGTCTTGATGCGATACACCCATTTGCAGTTGATGATATTGTTGGAGGAGTTGGATGGAACAAGATGCCAAGTATTAGCAGCAATGAGAGCATAATATTCACTTTGCATAGCTGACTTCCAATTTGGATCACAAAGTTCTTCCTTTGTACCAGTTTCTGATCTACATGTGCCAGTTTGCGATCTACAGTAAAAATTGGTAAAGTGCGAGACCCCTCAGAAAATTACTGTTAGATAGCTAACACCAGTAAAGTACTGGAAGCTAAAGATTTGCACCGATACATTAATTTCGGGAGAATATAGATACTTAACTACCCTCGCAAACACACTGTCAAGTAGTTAATGTCAGAAAAGTATTGCCAACTACCATCAAAAAAATTGTCGAAGCTGATGATTTATTTTCCAGAATTGTCAAGACAATCGCTACGAAAAATTTACTACAAAAGAATAAAGGCCGAAGATGTTGCTCGTGTGCGGCACTGTTAATGCACACGTGAACAGGACCTTGGAGGCCTCTCGTGCGAGCATAATCCTTCAGCTTTTGTATAGGTAATAATAATAATAATAAAGTAGCAACACAACTATTCCCTCCTTCCAATGGAAAGATCATAATTTTTTTTGTGATTTTTCTTGAAAATTAAGCCGCAGTGTAAATAGTAGCCTTCAAAAATTTCCCCTCAATAAACAGCAGAGTAGTTATGTCAAGCGGTACAATTAAGGAGAGCCAAGAAATTTCCCCTCAATAAAATGCTAGCCGCCTCCACTTTCCATAGACCGGTTCCCCCTTCTCTAGTTGGCTTCGCCGGTGTCGAGAGGAGTGCGGAATCGATCTATGCCTGGAATTTTTACTAAAAGTAGTGTTTTCAGTAGATTATGTTAGGGTTTTGGTAGCTTCCTTCTTGTTGGTTTTCCCTAGATGGAGATGGCACCATCTGCAATCAATTTAATGGTGATGTTGAAAGATTACAATTCTCTAGGTATGGACCTTTGGATCTTGCTTCGCCAGATCGATTTTGGATCTTTTCTCATGGTTCCCATGAGGAGGATTATCCTCGCAGTTTTTGTCCCGGCTACTAGGTCCTCGACATTTGTGATTCGTACTCTCAGCTCTCCATCGACATCGACAAAGTTGGTCGGTTGTTATTCGTTGACATACTCATGTTGGTCCTCTTGTCGATGTTGATTGATTATTTTAATGGTTGCATGTGTGCACACAACCTTGGAACTGCGGCTTAAATTAAAAATATTGGAGAACTATTTCGTTGGTATTTACAAATCTATGGTTTGTTTGCTACCTTTGGCTATCTTCAGAAAAGTACAAGATTGTGTCTGGAAAGAAAAGGAGTTTGAACACCTCGAAAATTTGCTAGTATCTTTTAGACTTTATTTTGTAATCGTTGAAGACAGCTCGTGTATCTCTACCATGCATTTACTATTTTTTACTATAAATATACGCGGTATTGATTGTCAACAAAAAAAAAGGAGAGCCAAGGAATGAGGGGTGAAGGTGTGTGTTGTAGAAGCATGATTCGAGGAGTTTGTTGAGGCTACATGAGGAATAAAAGAGAGAATAAGAGCATGTATAATGGCGATATCTTAGTTGTGCCATGTAGGATAAATGGTGATGTGGATGAAAGTGAAAGTTGAAAAAAATATTTGCCTTCTCTTAATTAAGAGATGATCTCTTAGCACAATCTCTCTCACCACATCTTTAGAATGTCTAGTTTCTAGAGATAAGACTAAAAAATAACCCGTTGTGCATCATATTTTGTGGTTATATCTAGATTACGTGGTGGGTCTAAGATAGGACAGTCTTATCAACCATTGTACATGCCCTAAGGACATGTACAATGGTGATATCTTAGCAGTGCCACATAAGATAAATGCATAGATGGAGGAGAGAGAATGTTGGAAAAAGGACTTGCCTTCTCTTAGCTAAGAGATGATCTCTTAACACAATCTCTCTCACCACATATTTAGGATGTCTGGTTAGTGAACATAATACCAAAAGAACCATTGTACATCATGTTTACGCTATATCTAAATTACGTGGCGACGTTAAGATAAGATGGTCTTATCAACCATTGCACATGCCCTTAATATGAAGATATAGGCAATTAATTTTGGGCAGGTCTGGATTAAGATTTTGTTGTATGGCTCTCCTTAATTTTAGTGCTAGAACTTGTCCGCCCTTTCCATTGAAAGGGAGGGAGTAGCTTTCTTCATCGAAATTAATTCAAACGCTAAAACTAGTCATAGTGGGAAATAATATATAGTAGTAACATACTTCCTACATACCGGTTTACAGGGCAATTACGCAATTCAAGAAAGAAGTTTGACTACTGATTTGGTCAACATAATATAAGATATATATCACAAAAATTATACTATTGAAAACTTCTTTTGAATATGAATCCAATGATATAATTTTTGTGGCATATATCTTGTATTTTTTGACTATATTTATAGTCAAACTTCTTTCTCAAAATGCGTAATTGCCCTGTTTACTGGTATGGAGGGAGTATCAAAGTAATATCATGGATGGCGTCATTAATTAGTTTGTAGACTCATTGTATCTTGGGAAGTGTGATGTTGCAGTAACTAACTATGTTACTCTATCATCTTCTCTCTTTATTAACTCACTGCCACGTAAACAATTTTGTTGAGTTGGACACAAAGTTACTCTTGAAGTTACATGCAATATGAGTAGTCTAAGATCAAGAACAACAGAAGAGCCAGCAGCTAACTATAAGATAATATCATGTCATTTATAGTTAGCTTAGAGCCAATATGTACAATAGTTAGCTATAAGAGCGTGTTACTTTGTTGGCACCGGGCCTACTTCTCACTCTCTCAAAGTGCCTATGAGCCCGTGCTGCACCTAGCTCTTGCGTCAGAGCCCACTCCTCTTGCTTTTTTCATGCATATTTCCTCCACGTATGCAAAAGTTTCACGTAGACGGGTTATAAACCCACTATTGTAGTTTCTCCAATTAAGGTGACATACAATTTGAGACGCAGAACATAATCCACGCTGCACCCAAGGCAACTACGGAAAGAAGCTAGTGTACTACCTATCCTACAAGTCCGCTGGCACCAACCTATGACTAAACTGGATGGTCACGCACCAAACGGCGCCTTCCTCCATGATCCTTCTAACAAGTAGGGTTGCTTATGGGGTGTCACCGTCGAAGACGACATCATTGCGGTGTTGTCAGATACACCAACATGTGAGCACCACAACTCTCCACATGTCACGAGATGCTCGCCTGCTCTCGCGTCCCCCGAGTTTAGCCAAGCAGATAAGTTAGGGCATCTCTAGTGGCCCGACGCATTTTGGACACGATTTGTGTTTGTTTCGGTCCGTTTGCGCCGGGCGTGAACACGAAAGTGGCTCCTTTTTAACCTGTCCTTATGTGTGTGCCCCTGTCCACAACAGTAGTGCCCATTTTTTTACCACAAAGACTAGGCAAGGGTGAGCCTTGCTTTGATTACGGAGGAGAGAGAGGGAAAGATGCATTTTTTATGGTCACTATTAGCCACTGGAAAGATGCATTAATTAAGAGAGAGGCCAGTTTGTGCGGCGCAAATTTCCGAGATGTTAATAAGCAAGACGTGCTTTTATTCATCGATAATATCTTTCGTTTTGTTCAAGCAGGATCGGAGCGCCCATTCCCATTTTGGGCGGAACAGATCTACTAATTCTTTTATTCCAGTTAGTAAGAGGGATCTTGAACTAAGAAAGAAATAGACCTAGCAGCTAAAAGAGGGTATCCTGAGCAATTGCAAGAATGGGGTTCATTGATATTCCTGGTAAAGTAGATGCTATCGGTCAAAGAGCATCCTCTGTGGCTCAAGTAGTAACTAATTTCCACGAGGAGGGGGCCATGGAATACACTATTGTAGTAGCTGAAATGGCGGATTCACCTGCTACATTACAACAAACAACCATCAGGTTTGTACTTTGGATACCCCTATAACCATCAAAGATCGTTGAAGTGGCTATATCGCTGGAAAAGCAAAAAGGTCAACAGGCCAGGTTTTATTACAATTACTTGAAATGCGTTTGGATAATATCCTTTTTCGATTGGGTATGGCCTCAACCATTCCTGGGGCTCGTCAATTAGTAAACCATAGACATATTTTAGTTAATGGTCCTCCGGAATGCGTTTGCGCGAACATGTGGTCATCATGCGTCTGGCGGCTGGGTTGGGTGCAGACAAACAAAAACTTTTAGTCCGTTTGTATCATGCCGTTGGAGATGCCCTTATCCTCCAAACTATTTGAGGACGAGTAAGAACGATTTTATAGAGTTAGCCAAACCGTAAAAGAGAAGGTCTAATCGATGTCACTTGCTTCCAATACATCTAGAAATTCAGATTACAGTTGCTCAATATCCTCAACGAGCACAGATTACAGAGCACAAGGAGAAAAAAATTCTATGTCCCGTAAACTGTAATCCACTTTTGAGCATAGCTGCAGCGTCCCCATCTGGCTAAACACCGGGACCGATATGGACGGAAGAAGGGTCAAAGCTGATCCTCTACGGCGACTCGTCGTCGTCCGACGGCGCCGGTGTCACCAGACCCACGACAGCCTTCGCCACAGCTTCCCTCAACGACGCCTCGTCGAATTCACCGGCAGCCTACAAGATTCACAACCAGTCAGGCAGTCAAATACACCGTGCACCGGTAATTAATCTCGGACATCATTCAGGCAACTAGTAGAGAGAGAAAAAGACACATGTCGGGTCCAAAACATGTTGCAATCGAAGAACAGCCATAATACGTACGGTCAAAAGGAAACGAATGACAATAGAAATAGTTAAAGGCAATCCTGCAAGCAAGCAGATGGGCTCATTTCATTAAAAAATCATGTATGATTCCAACCCTAAAAATTTACTTGCTACCGAAACCATTTGTTTCAAACAAGCCTAAGCCTATCCGCCATTATTCATAACTAGTATCCACCATTATTCATAACGAGCCTAAACTCGTATCCACCATTATTCATATAAACTCTTCAGAAAAGCAAAAAAAAAAAAAAAAAAACTAAAATACTCTTGAATTTTAAGTGCAGAATTTGGAAATTTTGCCGAGAGACCAGATTCCCTAGCCTGTCTCTATTGTTCAATCGTCACACTAAAACATGTAGAAGCGCGGGTTCGATAATGTGTGGCTTTATTTATAAAACGAGACGAAAACAGGTTTCAAGCAAGCACACAGGTTCGTTTGTGCGGACGGTATGAGTAGCTATTCTGGCCAAGCAAAGCACAGTCTTGAGAGCGTCGTGCGGTCATGCCAAAGTCATGGCGATTGGAACACCTCGATTTATCGCTATCTCTCTACGTTTTCTTGTGGTGGAGCACAGACATAGATCACGAAAGTATTAACTGACGGATGAAGCTTCTCTGAAACTGAAAGGAACTCCGACTGACAAGAAAAGGAGACGGGATGTGACGTCACCCGAGAACATTTCAAGGCGGTCAAGCTTTCTCGCTGAGTTTTCGCCGGCAGCCGTCGCCGTCGGGCCAAATACTAGGAGCTACATCCCGTTTGACTTTGACCTGGCCTGAACGGTTGAAACCCACCAGATCTCACGTGCGTTCCTACCCGTCCGTGACGTAACCGCGGTACCAATTCATAAACATCATGACGTAAGCTTATTATAGTTGGTTCGATCGTACCGTTGCTCGCAGTGTCAGGCTCGCCCGGGCAATGGCGCCGTCGCCGTTGGTATCCGGCCGTCTGCCTTCGACGGCGACCACCGTGAAACGGTGCCCGGCCATGCCCTTGAGCACAGCCAGCACGCGGGCCACTAGCTCGGACAGGTCGCCCGGCGCCGCCACCCTGATGCTCACCTCGCGGTGATGATCCGCAGGCGAGAACGACGACGACGATGTGGACGCGCCGGCGCTGCTGCTGGTCACATCCACTTGTACCCTCACCGACGAGCCGCCTGCTTGGAGGAGTGGTCTGTCCCTGGAGCTTCCGTTGACGGCGCGTTGGTGTCGCTGGGTTTGCGCCGCCGCCTGGAGGCTTCGGTTCTTGGCTTCCAGCTCGGAGATTTGGGTCATCATGATGTTCATGTAGTCCAGCGTGTGGGCGAGGACGGTGGCTTTGTCTTTCTGCAGAACGAAATATGCATTAGCTTAACTAAGCATCGATCAATTTTAGAAACAAAATAGCTCGAAGTTCGAACGAGCTTAAGCGAACGGAGCAGGATGATACACAAACACAATGTACGACTGTGTGCAAACCTTTGATCCGGGAGGAAGCAGCCCTCTGAGCGTCTCGAAGCTCTCGTTGAGCCTCTCGCGCCGCCTCCGCTCCGATATCATATGGTGGAGCTGGCTGCTCGTCGGTGCCGCCGCTGGCGCCGATGCTGCCGCGGTCTCCTCGTCATCCTCCCGCCAACGTTGCGTGGTCGCCCCGGATCTGCGCTCCTGGCCGTTGTACTCCTGCATTCTCCTAAGGATGGAGATGGCCATCTTGATCATCCGCTGCCCGGGCGCGCCCGCCGCTCGCCGCGGCGCCCTCGGCGCCAGCGCCGCATTATACGCCCTGAACGCCGTCGTCGTCGAGCCCCGGCGCGGCGATCTACGAGCGCGGTGGTTGCCCGGTACGATAGGCATAGATGTGGTAGGCATCCCTGACGACGACGAGGAAGAAGATATGACGGTGAGCATGGCCTGCGCCATCGCGGCGTCGTCGGCCTCAGCGCTCGGGAAGTGGAGGTGCCCGTGGCCAGGGCCGTGACGGCTGAACGGCACCGGGTGCGGCGGACGCAACGGGTGGAGCATCTGCGCAGCCGTCAGATCCCTGGGAGACGTCGTGGTAGACGACATGGCAGCCATTGTGCTGCGCAAGAGCGACGTCGAGCCGTCGGCCGGGCTGCCCACGGAGATTGACGGCAGAGAGGAGGACGACGAAGACGGCCGCGTCGGCGGGAGCTGGAGCAGCTCCTCGAGCAGAGACTGCTGGAAGAAGTCCTCGGAGAATACGTGGCCCAGGCTCGCCTGAAGATTCGTCTGTCCCGCCGGCATCGACAAGCCCACCTCGATCTCGCCGCTCTCGCATCCCATGAAGGCCGCCACCTGCCGGACATGCATAAACACCGCTCAGCGTCGCTCAAACGCATGCATTTGGCATTCATACATGCGAGATTATGAATGAACAAAACCTTGATGCCAGCCTCCTGGTAGAACTGATGCTGCACTGGCGACGACGCTGTGACCGTCAGATCGTGCTCCGGCAGCTCCATGTACGCCCGGCCGTCCCCGTAAGCCCACCCTGGCACGCACCCGCTTACGGCCGCGCAGAGCGATCCCCGGTAGGCTTCGAACAGAGCGCGCACGTGGTCGCTGTCACCGCAGCCGCCGCCGTCGCGGAGCCATGCGTCGAGGCAGAGCAGGTGGCGATGAGCCCTGCTCATGGTTAAACCCCAGCGCAATGTAAGAGACGACCCGTCCCAAGAATCCAACAGCTAATTGAAACCAATGGGATGGACTGTTGTTACCTGCTGGCGGCGGCGGAATGGGGAGGATGGTGGCCGCCGGGGATGGGCGCCCAGACGCAGAGGTAGACGCAGCCGGGGATGCGCGACGCCGCCTGCTCGAGGATGCGCAGCCGAGATTCCTGGCCAAGCACGAAGAGCGTGTCCATCATACTCCCAAAGCAGCACGTCGAGAGATCGCCACGGCGCCCATTAATTTGTCTCCAGAGGTAGATGATCGAGGATGGTTCGTTGTCACTGCCGTCGTCAACCTCCGATCCTTGGTATATATACACATCGATCGGGGTTGGCGGTGCAAGCAAATGTGTATGCATGCATGTGTGGACGTGAGTGGAGGGAAAAGTAGTAGGATCGATCAGTAGTATAGTGCAAGTGCGGTTGGGCAGGGAAGCTGGTTTGGCTTTGAGAGAATGGATGGAGACACAGGTTTGAAAAGTATGAAGATGCTGGAAAGTCGTTCAAAAGGTGGTGATGGGCTTAGAAGATGGTCAAACCAGGGTGGCATGCAGCAAGGGCCAAGCTTAATGGGTAGCTGGATGGTTGATGAATACATTGTGATCTTCAGTTCAGCTTCTCAGCTCATCTTTTGCTTTATGGGAGCCTCTCATCTCATCCTAGTTAGCCTCTCACAAGCCACAATTCATATGACTTGCAAGTGACTGTGAAACCTACTAACTCTTAATTCTCGGAATGTTTAATGAGACTCAAAGAAGATTTTTCTTTAATAGAGGATCACTCAAAGTTGGAAGTGGGCAATCGACTCGTTTCTGGGAGGATACCTGGTTAGAATTTTTCTTTAATAGAGGATACCTTCCCTCTTTTGCGGTGAAAAACGTTTTTGTTGCAGATGTTCTCTCTTTAGAGATCCTTTAAGGGCATCTACATCGCAGGCGCTTAGCCTGGGCGCTAGGGTCATATTCCTTGCCATTATGCTCAAATCCTGGCCGATCTCAGGATTTCTGTATGCGTCGACGCAATTTCTGCCGCCGAACGCTTGAGCGATTTTTTTCTCGCACGAGCTATTAAATGAGACGTCCGGCGCTCTGGCTAGACGCTATTTTCTTAGAAATTTTCACGGGCGGGAGCACCTAGCCTAGCGTCTCGCGTTGGACAGCTGAGCGCTCCACCAATTTCAGTAGTGTCGGAATATGTGCTCAGCGTTGTACGCTAGGGCGCTTAACTAATAACCAGATTTTATGATCATTATTTTTATTCACCTAAGCGTCTAACTAAGAGTCTCCCATTGTACATGCCCTAAATGTCGAATTTTGAAAAACCTTAACCGGGAATAAGTGGAATGATTGGCTACATTTGGTTTAGAGGCTTATGATGATCAACATAATAGATGACTCGTATACATTTGTGTGGAAAACTGAACACCTCTAGATCTTTTACAGTAAACTCTATGTATTCTAATTTGACAAATTGACATACAAATTTTATTGACAAAATATATTGGGAAACTAAAGGTAGTGATTCTTGCAAAAGATAACCCAACAATGAGAAAAATTGCCGTAAGGAATGTGCTCTCTGTGATTCTAAGGAGTGTATGATCCATTCATTTTTTTTTCGCTTGTACCTTCGCTCCTCTATTGTGGAGAGATGTTCATTTCACTATTGATATATCTCCACCAGCCAGTGTTACAAATATGTCCATAAATTAGTTGAGTGAGGTTGAGAAGAAAGCAAAAGCTCACATTCGTGTGTGTGTGTGTGTGTGGGGGGGGGGGGGGTGTCCTTTAGCTTGGGCATTATGGAAGTGTACAAACAATATGTATTTAACAAGGTTGGAAATGCACGCTTTTACATGTTATTCTAATGGTTACACATTGGATCCACGAGGGGTCTTACCTTTGACCAAAGGAACAACGAGCGCATATATATGGGTTGGATTCTAGATTTTTTTTCGAAATGGGGATATACCCCGGCTTCTGCATCATGACGATGCACACGGTCATTTATTAAAAAGGATCCAAAAAGTAGTGTTTACAACTCACGCATCACCGAGGATTGATACAAAAATCAACCATCGAAAAGTACACATACTATGACTATACATTAACATAGCCTTCTAGTATGTCGCCAACCAGCCTGGCACAAGATATCCTGAGCGACCATCAGGAGCCATGTGCATCCAGTAGCCATAGCAACCCGCTGCCCCTCCGGTGAGAGTAGGGCCCAAAGCTGAACCCAATGGGAGACCATATGGATAACCTGCAAGAAATGAAAGGAGGTTTTTTTATTAAAAATTATATCATTTCTGACCCTCCAAATAGACCAACATAAAGCAGAAACCCCAATACGGATAAAAGCCTTAGATTGTCTATCTACTCCATTTAACCAATTACCAAACATATTGATAATATTGGTCGGAGGTGGAAGATCAAAAGTAAAATTAACCATGCGCCATAAGAGCTTAGCTAAAGGACATTCAATGAAAAGGTGCTGAATGGTCTCCTGTTCCTCACAAAAAACGCATTTTGTACACCCAGTCCAATGTCGTTTAACTAAATTATCCTTAGTTAACAAAACCTTATTGCTCAAAAACCACATGAAAATCTTAATCTTAAGTGGAATTTTAACCTTCCATAAGGACTTCCGCAAAAAAAGGGGTGTGATCGCACATAAGATCCTCATACATCAACTTTACTGTAAACAAACCATTTGATGTCAAATTCCAAACAAATCGATCCTCATCTTCATTTAAATTAATCATCATCAATTTCCTACATAATTGCAACCATACAGTCCATTTGTTACCGCTAAGCACCCTTCTGAATGTAATATTCAATGGTGTTTGGGTTAACACCTGTGACATTCTTATGGTGTACAATATTATATAAGGACGGATACTGGTGAGCTAAAGAAGTATTTCCTAGCCATGTATCTTCCCAAAAGCGGGTGGTCATACCATTACCCACCTTGAAGAAACACCTAGAAAAAAACTCTTGTTTAACCCTCATTAATCCTTTCTAAAAGGGGGATTCTAGATGCAACCGACTGAAGAAGGTTACTCAGGCTATTTACAACTAGGGTGGCCGGCGTCATGCTACAAGGCTACTTTTTACATGGTATTTTTATGGCTACACATTGGATCCACAAGGGGCCCTACCCTCTCTCGGCGGCGCAATAAGCTCATATGGCTTGATTCGGGATGCATCCCATTGAAGGCTATTGCTTCGGCTATTTACAACCATATATGGTGGCTGGCGGCATGCTACAAGGCTACATGATACATAATCACCTAGTTTTTCTTATTTTTCGTTGGTTATATATGAGTTCCAGGTTTTAACATTATTCTATTCTTCATCATATGCATTAAAATGTACTATGCATTATAACGACGCCAGATAATATCTCATAAACTATCAACGAGCAAGTTTAAACTTTTGCTTGTTTAGTACTTGGACACCGACCTGACACTTGAAATTGTTTATTTTACATCGTTACCCAAACTGATATGTCAACTTTACCATAGAAGTCCGCGAAAATTCAAATTTTGTTCAACTATGGATGTCATCTTATATACTAATATTCAAACGCGATTTTCATCATTTTTTTTGAGGGGGAAAAATTTTATCATAGCTCACAAGAGTTTACAGAGTTATGATTACATAATTCCCTAACAGCCAGTGGAACTGAAGCAAACCAAATACTGCTACTATTCCTGTTCCTAGCAAATTGAGCTAAATTATGAGCAACTCCATTACATATTCTCCCAACTTTAGACACAACACAAGCGGGCATGATCCTTTTGAAAACCTCAATGTTCTTATAAACCTGCCAGCTCTTCGAGACGTTCGGGGTCAGACTATTAATTGCCACCGCACAATCAGATTCTAGAATTGTAGGTATTAGGTTGTGAACTACCGCCAGGTTCATGTCCTCCCAGATTGCTTTAGCTTCAGCTTCTTTAGCGCTTGCGCACTTGCCACCGATCAGACTTGCTGCAAGGGTAATTGATAACATCAGTTTTATATGTATCACTCAAAAAATACATATATCATATACACCATATATATATACATGGTGGAGCTCGCTAATCCCTGTTAAATTACAGCGAAATTACATATAGCCCACGCGGATGCAGTCAAACGCATTTAGATCAGTTACGAGGTTTTCCCTTCAGGTGAAACATGTGGCTATGTTGATCTCCTTTTCCTTGGACGAGTTGGCACTTGGTAAGCAAGTTTGTTTAAGCACCATGGATGGGGTCCATGGCCAATCCGGTGAACTCAGTCCACTGCTTTATCAGCCAAAATGGGATTTGGTCTACCTCTGTGGCTCTGTGTACCTTTCTTTAAGCCAGGTCAAGGCCGCAGCTCCTGGTTCACACATGTGTGCAATGGACCATTGTATTTCACTCGTACTCATGTGAAACTGTACTTGGTTAGCAGTACTACTAGTCAAAGAATCAATGCACTAACTAATTTAATCTACTCCTAAGCAAGATTAGTGGACGGCACATTGAAGTAACAACATTCGGCTCGAGCTAGTGTAGTCGTCGCTAGGTGGTCTGAGTGCCAATTTGTATTTTTTTTTTTACTTTTTGATCTATTTATACTACTGTTGATGATTATTAATAGATTGACGGATTTTTCGAAAAAAAAGTTACAACATTCGGAGTATTATTGAGACTATAAATGATTAATTGTTTGCTGGAGAAGTACGTACATCAATTACACCAATTAGTATAGCCAAGTCTATCTCACTTGGTTAGCTGAGTAAACATGCAACCCAACCTTCCACCACTTGAGTTTTCCATCTTTACATACACACGAATATGGTTCTAAATAACTAACCGAGTGCTTATTTCACATGTATCAATATCGGTATTTAGTCTCTTTCATGCAATATCGTGGTCCTTTATTCAGTAGAGTTGTGTAAGAAACATAACTTGATCTTGGTTTTGTATTTGTGATGCAATTATTTCTATGTCATACGTCGTATTCACAAGAGTATGAATGAAGGTAGAGAAAATCGAGCAAACAAAAAGATGCTGAAAGTGCATGGAGCCCCCATGTGTGGTTTTGGTAATTAATGACAATCCCTATGGACTAATGTTTGCATTGAGTTATATTTGTAGGAGTTGTCCATAGGCAATTCTTGAACCATATGTTGGCTTCAAGGTTGCAATAAGAAGAAATTGATGAAGGACATCAAGTGTCAAGTATGTCTTGAAGATGAAGATGAAGTGAGCCCTCAAGTTACTTCAAGACATCAACATGATGAAGAATGAAGAAATGATGTGCAAGTTCAAGATGAGCCATCTCGAAGAGATCCTTTGCTTGAGTCTTGCCATCCATATGGTGATCATGGATATGTGAAGATGCGCCGAAGAAGAAGCTCTCCCATGGTGGATTATGGGGGAGCAATCCACATGGTGGTCATGTTTATGTGAAGATGCGCCGAAGAAGAAGCTCTCCCATGGTGGTTTATGGGGGAGCAATCTACAAGACTTCGTCAAGCAAGCACAAGCAAGAAAGGCGTTCCATCTTGTTGAGGTCAAGATCGTCGTCATCAAGCTCAAGTGGAATGCGCAAGTATAAGGTTTGCTCTTGATAGGGTTTCTTTCTCACCGGTCTCATAGTGTAGTTGGAGACCGGTTTATAGTTTAGTTGCCGTACTATCAAGAGGGCTCTCGAGTGAGTAACTCGATCGTATCATTCGGAGAGAGCTCAAACCTTTGCATCCTTGCATCATCTTTCTTGGTTATTATTTGGATCTTATCCATGTGATGATTTAGAGCTTGTGCTTATTCTCATGACAAGCTCTAGTTCATCAAGAATGGTTTTTGCACGGGCAACTTGTTGCATTTTCAAGATTGGAGGTTTTACCGGTATGTCTTTTTTAGATAGGTCAAACCTTTCATCATTTGTTTCTATCCTCCCTTGTTGGACTATGATGGTTTCCTGCATGATCTTGTAGAGCTTGTTCCTAGCTTTAAAACAAGCCCAAGATCATCAAAATCGGAGTCCGGATGCTAAAGTTATGCCCGTTTCAGTTTGATGTTTCTGCCAGTTTTCAGGGGGGCGGATATTCCGGCCCAAGTTTGGGGCGGATAATCCGGCCCCCCGGAAAAATCCGGTTTTTGGACAAATCCGGGCAAATATCCGGCCAAATGTCCGGCCCCCATCCTGAGAGCAGTTTTCTCATGTCCTTAGCCGTTTTTCGGGGCCCGGATATTTTGCAAATATCCGGCCCGGAAAATCCGGCCTGAGCTGACCCAAACGGTCATATTTCGATGGGAGGGGGTATTTAAGCCCCCCTTCTTCCTCCTTGGGCAGCTACCTCTTCCCCTTTGTGCTCTCCACCATTGTTGACCTTGAGAGCTTCCCTTTCCCTCTACTCCTCCTATGCTTCTTGAATCTTTTTGAGGGAAAAGGAAGAGGAGATCTAGATCTACATTCCTACCAATCAAATCCCTCTCTTTGTGAGGGGAATCCACTAGATCTAGATCTTGGAGAAATTTGGTGTTCCTCCTCTTATTTGTTCTTCCTCTCTTATTCCCCCAATAGCTTTTGTAGCTTTGTTGGAATTTGAGAGAGAAGGACTTGAGCATCTTTGTGGTGTTCTTGCCATTGCATTTGGTGCATCGGTTTGAGTTCTCCACGGTGATTCGTGGAGGTGAAAGCAAGAAAGTTGTTACTCTTGGGTTTTTGGAACCCTAGACGGATTCTAGGCCTTTGTGGCGGTTTGTTGGGAGCCTCCAATTAAGTTGTGGATGTGTGCCCCAACCTTTGTGTAAGGCCCGGTTTCCGCCTCGAAGGAAATCCCTTAGTGGAACCGTGACCTAGGCCTTTGTGGCGAGGGTCACCGGAGATTTAGGTGAGGCGCCTTCGTGGCGTTCGGTGTGTGGTGTGAGTACCGCATCTTGGGGTGAGGCCTTTGTGGCGTTGGTGTGCATCGAGCAACCACACCTCAAGGTGAGCCTCTTGTGGCGTTCGGGAGCACTAAGCAACCGCACCTCTCCACCGGAGATTAGCACTCGCAAGAGTGTGAACTCCGGGATAAATCATCGTCTCCCGCGTGCCTCGGTTATCTCTATACCCGAGCTCTTTACTTATGCACTTTACCTTGTGATAGCCATCGTGCTTGAAGTTATATATATCTTGCTATCACATACTTGCTTGTATTGCTTAGCATAAGTTGTTGGTGCACATAGGTGAACTCTTGCTTAGAATAAGTTGTTGGTGCACATAGGTGAACCATAGTATATAGGCTTTGGGCTTGACAAAGTAAACGCTAGTTTTATTCCGCATTTGTTAAGCACATCTCGTAAAAGTTTTAAATCGCCTATTCACCCCCCTCTAGGCGACATCCGTGTCCTTTCAATTGGTATCAGAGCAAGGTCTCTCATTCTTAGGCTTCACCGCCTTGAGAGTAAAGATGTCGGCTAGAGGATTAGTGCACGATAACACTCTTATATTAGATGGCACAAATTATGATGTTTGGAAAATTTGCATGCTTAGTCATTTTCGGGACATTGACCCTCATATGGAGAAAATTGTAGATATAGGTTTTTCTCCTCCTATGGATTCACAAAATCTATCGTTAGAGGATGAGAAAAATTTATATCTCAATTCTCAAGCTTCTTATGTTCTTATGAATGCTTTGAGAGATGTAGGTCTCTTTCCATACTTGCCTTTTTGGAGCGCTCATGAGTTATGGACAAAGATTCAAGATAAATATGATGTGTCCAATATTATTAAGGATGATTGTATTGCTTCCACTTCCGGCCGTGATGAGGTCTCATCTTCTTCCACTTCACCCAAGTGTGGTAAGACACAAGAGGAAACCAAAGATTCTATTGGTCAAGACAAGATCTTGAAAGGAGCCTCAAGTAACTCCTCCTCTTTATCTCACGGTCCTCATATATGCCTTATGGCCAAGGGTTCCACGGTACCTCCTGGCGTGGAACTCACATGTTCGTGGGAAAGCAAGAGGAAGGTATGAAGAAACCAAGGTTTCCTCAAAGAAAAAGGGCCAAGAAGCACGTTGAAGGTTGATGGTCGCGAAATGTGATGCGGCGCCAGCGTGAAACTTGCACAACACAACCCAAGTACTTTGTCCCAACGAAACAGTGAGGTTGTCAATCTCACCGGCTTGCTGTAACAAAGGATTAAACGTATCGAGTGGAAGATGTTTGCAAAGAAAACAATAAAACACAATTGCAGATTGTATGCTATGTAAAGAATAGGACCGGGGTCCACAGTTCACTAGAGGTGTCTCTCCCATAAGATAAAAGCATGTTGGGTGAACAAATTACAATCGGGCAATTGACAAATAGAGAAAGGCATAACAATGCATATACATGATATGATAAATATAGTGAGATTTAATTGGGCATTACGACAAAGTACATAGACCGCCATCCAACTGCATCTATGCCTAAAAAGTCCACCTTCAGGTTATCATCCGAACCCCTTCAAAGTTGCAAAGCAACAGACAATTGCATTAAGTATGGTGCGTAATGTAATCAACAACTACATCCTTAGACATAGCATCAATGTTTTATCCCTAGTGGCAACAGCACATCCACAACCTTAGAACTGTCACTGTCCCAGATTCAATGGAGGCATGAACCCACTATCGAGCATAAATACTCCCTCTTGGAGTTAAGAGTAAAAACTTGGCCAGAGCCTCTACTTATAACGGAGAGCATGCAAGATCATAAACAACACATGAACAATAGATTGATAATCACCATAATCATAGTACTCTCTATCCATCGGATCCCGACAAACACAACATATAGTATTACAGATAGATGATCTTGATCATGTTAGGCAGCTCACAAGATCCAACAATGAAGCACAACAAGGAGAAGACGACCATCTAGCTACTGCTATGGACCCATGGTCCAGGGGTGGACTACTCACTCATCACTCCGGAGGCGACCATGGCGGTGTAGAGTCCTCCGGAGATGAATCCCCTCCCGGCAGGGTGCCGGAGGCGATCTCCAATCCCCCGAGATGGGATTCGCGGCGGCGGCGTCTCGTAAGGTTTTCCGTATCGTGGCTCTCGGTCTGGGGGTTTCGCGACGCTTTAAGTAGGCGGAGGGTCAACGCGGGGGCCACACGAGGGGCCCAGGAGGTAGGTCGGCGCGGCCAGGGCCGGGCCGCGCCGGCCTCCCTCTGGCCGCCTCGTGGCCCCACTTCGTTATCTCTGGTCTTGGAAGCTTCAAAAAGGACCCTGGGCGAAAGTTTCGTCCAATTCGAGAATATTTCTTTACTAGGATTTCTGAAACCAAAAACAGCAGAAAGAATCGGCTCTTCGGCATCTTGTTAATAGGTTAGTTCCAGAAAATGCATAAATATGACATATAATGTGCATAAAACATGTAGGTATCATCAATAAAGTAGCATGGAACATAAGAAATTATCGATACGTTGGAGACGTATCAGCATCCCCAAGCTTAGCTCGTCCCGAGCAGGTAAAACGATAACAAAGATAATTTCTGAAGTGACATGCCATCATAATCTTGATCATACTATTTGTAAACATATGTAATGAATGCAGCGATCAAAACAAAGGTAATGACATGAGTAAACAACTGAATCATAAAGCAAAGACTTTTCATGAATAGTACTTCAAGACAAGCATCAATAAGTCTTGCATAAGAGTTAACTCATAAAGCAATAAATCAAAGTAAAGGTGTTGAAGCAACACATAGGAAGATTAAGTTTCAGCGGTTGCTTTCAACTTATAACATGTATATCTCATGGATATTGTCAACATAAGGTAATATAACAAGTGCAATATGCAAGTATGTAGGAATCAATGCACAGTTCACACAAGTGTTTGCTTCTTAGGTGGAAGGAGATAGGTAAACTGACTCAACAATAAAAGTAAAAGAATGGTCCTTCAAAGAGGAAAGCATCGATTGCTGTATTTGTGCTAGAGCTTTTATTTTGAAAACATGAAACAATTTTGTCAACGGTAGTAATAAAGCATATGAGTTATGAAAATTATATCTTACAAGTTGCAAGCCTCATGCATAGTATACTAATAGTGCCCGCACCTCGTCCTACTTAACTTGGACTACCGGATCTTTGCATGCCATGTTTCAACCAAGTGTCACAAAGGGGTACCTCCATGCCGCCTGTACAAAGGTCTAAGGAGAATGCTCGCATTTCGGATTTCTCGCTTTGATTATTCTCAACTTAGTCATCCATACCGGGACAACATGGACAACAGATAATGGACTCCTCTTGAATGCATAAGCATGTAGCAATGATTATTATTCTCATATGAGATTGAGGATATATGTCCAAAACTGAAACTTCAACCATGGTTCATGGCTTTAGTTAGCGGCCCAATGTTCTTCTCTAACAATTTTGCATGCTCCAACCACTAAAATGATAGACCTTCAGACAAGACGGACATGCATAGCAACTCACATGATATTCAACAATAGTTGATGGCGTTCCCCAGAAGCATGGTTATCGCACAACAAGCAACTTAATAAAATATAAAGTGCATAAGTACATATTCAATACTACGATAGTTTTTAAGGCTATTTTGTCCCATGAGCTATATATTGCATAGGTGGATGATGGAATTTTAAAGGTAGCACTCAAGCAATTTACTTTGGAATGGCGGAGAAATACCATGTAGTAGGTAGGTATGGTGGACACAAATGGCATAGTAGTTGGCTCAAGGATTTTGGATGCATGAGAGTATTCCCTCTCGATACAAGGTTTAGGCTAGCAAGGTTATTTGAAGCAAACTCAAGGATGAACAAGTGCAGCAAAACTCACATAAAAGACATATTGTAAACATTATAAGACTCTACACCGTCTTCCTTGTTGTTCAAAACTCAATACTAGATATTATCTAGACTCTAGAGAAACCAAATATGCAAACCAAATTTTAGCAAGCTCTATGTATTTCTTCATTAATGGGTGCAAAGCATATGATGCAAGAGCTTAAACATGAGCACAACAATTGCCAAGTATCACATTATCCAAGACAGTTTAGAATTACTACATGTAGCTTTTTCCAATTCCAACCATATAACAATTTAACGAAGAAGAAACTTCGCCTTGAACATTATGAGTAAAGCCTAAGGACACATGTGTCCATATGCAACAGCGGAGCGTGTCTCTCTCCCACAAAGTGAATGCTAGGATCCATCTTATTCAAACAAAAACAAAAACAAAAACAAACCGACGCTCCAAGTAAAGAACACAAGATGTGATTGAATAAAAATATAGTTTCAGGGGAGGAACCTGATGATGTTGTCGATGAAGAAGGGGATGCCTTGGGCATCCCAAGCTTAGACGCTTGAGTCTTCTTAAAATATGCAGGGGTGAACCACGGGGGCATCCCCAAGCTTAGAGCTTTCACTCCTCTTGATCATAGTATATCATACTCCTCTCTTGACCCTTGAAAACTTCCTTCACACCAAACTTCAAGCAAACTCATTAGAGGGTTAGTGCATCATTAATAATTCACTCATTCAGAGGTGACACAATCATTATTTTCACTTCTGGACATTGCATAATGCTACTGGACATTAGTGGATCAAAGAAATAAATCCAACATAGCAAAAGAGGCAATGCGAAATAAAAGGCAGAATCTGTCAAAAACAGAACAGTCCGTAAAGACGAATTTAGAAATGGCACCAGACTTGCTCAAATGGAAAAACTCAAAACTAATGAAAGTTGCGTACATATCTGAGGATCACGCTCGTAAATTGGCAGATTTTTTCGAATTTTCTACAGAGAATTGTGCCCAGATTCGTGACAGACAGCAATGCTGTTTCTGCGCAGCAATCCCAAATATAACATCAACTTTGACATAGAAACTTTACTTGGCACAAAAACATGATAAGGAGAGGTTGCTACAGTAGTAAACAACTTCCAAGACTCAACAAAACAAAAAATTTCTGTAGGTAAAAACATGGGTTGTCTCCCATAAGCGCTTTTCTTTAACGCCTTTCAGCTAGGCGCAGAAAGTGCAAATCAAGTAACATCGAGAGTAGAAGCATCAACATCATAGCTTGTTCTAATAATAGAATCAAAAGGCAACTTCATTCTCTTTCTAGGAAGTGTTCCATACCTTTCTTGAGAGGAAATTGATATTTAATATTACCTTCCCTCATATCAATAATAGCACCAACAGTTCGAAGAAAAGGTCTTCCCAACACAATTGGACAAGATGCATTGCATTCGATATCCAAGACAACAAAATCAACGGGGACAAGGTTATTGTTAACCGTAATGTGCACATTATCAATCCTCCCCAAAGGTTTCTTTTTAACATTATCGGCAAGATTAACATCCAAATAACAATTCTTCAATGGTGGCAAGTCAAGCATATCATAAATCTTTTTAGGCATAACAGAAATACTTGCACCAAGATCACATAAAGCATTACATTCAAAGTCATTGAATTTCATTTTAATGATGGGCTCCCAACCATCCTCTAACTTTCTAGGAATAGAAGTTTCAAGTTTTAGTTTCTCTTCTCTAGCTTTTATGAGAGCATTTGTAATATGTTTTGTAAAGGCTAAATTTATAGCACTAGCATTAGGACTTTTAGCAAGTTTTTGTAAGAACTTTATAACTTCAGAGATGTGGCAATCATCAAAATCTAAATCATTATGAGCTACAGCAATGGGATCATTATTCCCAAGGTTGGAAAAAATTTCAGCAGTTTTATCACAAGCAGTTTCAGCAGTTTTAGCAATTTCAGGCAGTTTTGTACGCTTTGCACTAGGAGTAGAAACATTGCCAACACCAATTATTTTACCATTGATAGTAGGAGGTGCAGCAACATGTGAAGAATTAGCATTACTAGTGGTGGTAATAGTCCAAACTTTAGCTATATTATTCTCTTTAGCTAGTTTTTCATTTTCTTCTCTATCCCACCTAGCACGCAGTTCAGCCATTAATCTTATATTCTCATTAATTCTAACTTGGATGGCATTTGCTGTAGTAGTAATCTTATTATCAATATCATTATTAGGCATAACTTTCAATTTTAAAAGATTAACATCAGAGGCAAGTCTATCAACTCTAGAAGCAATAGTATCAATTTTATCAAGCTTTTCCTCAACAGATTTGTTAAAAGCAGTTTGTGTACTAATAAATTCTTTAAGCATGGCTTCAAGACCAGAGGGTACATTCCTATTATTGTTGTAAGAATTCCCATAAGAATTACCATAACCATTACCATTAGCAGAAGGATATGGCCTATAGTTATTACCAGAGTTGTTCCTATAAGCATTGTTGTTGAAATTATTATTTTTAATGAAATTCACATCAACATTTTCTTCTTGAGCAACCAATGAAGCTAAAGGAACATTATTAGGATCAACATTAGATCTACCATTAACAAGCATAGACATAATCACATCAATCTTATCACTCAAGGAAGAGGTTTCCTCAACAGAATTTACCTTCTTACCTTGTGGAGCTCTTTCCGTGTGCCATTCAGAGTAATTTATCATCATATCATCAAGAAGTTTTGTAGCCGCCCCCAATGTGATGGACATAAAGGTACCTCCAGCAGCTGAATCCAATAAATTCCGCGAAGAAAAATTTAGTCCTGCATAGAAGGTTTGGATGATCATCCAAGTAGTCAGTCCATGGGTTGGGCAATTCTTTACCAAAGTTTTCATTCTCTCCCATGCTTGAGCAACATGTTCAGTATCTAATTGCTTAAAATTCATTATGCTACTTCTTAAAGATATAATTTTAGCGGGAGGATAATATCTACCAATAAAAGCATCCTTGCATTTAGTCCATGAATCAATACTATTCTTAGGCAAAGATAGCAACCAATCTTTAGCTCTTCCTCTTAATGAGAAAGGAAACACTTTCAATTTAATAATATCACCATCTACATCTTTATACTTTTGCATTTCACAAAGTTCAACAAAATTATTGAGATGGGCAGCAGCATCATCAGAACTAGCACCAGAAAATTGTTCTCTCATGACCAAATTTAGTAAAGCAGGTTTAATTTCAAAGAATTCTGCTGTAGTAGCAGGTGGAGCAATAGGTGTGCATAGGAAATCATTATTATTTGCATTTGTGAAGTCACACAATTTAGTATTTTCAGGAGTATTCATTTTAGCAACAGTAAATAAAACAAACTAGATAAAGTAAATGCAAGTAACTAATTTTTTTGTGTTTTCGATATAGAGAGCAAGACAGTAAATAAAGTAAAACTAGCAACTAATTTTTTTGTATTTTGATTTAGTGCAGCAAACAAAGTAGTAAATAAAATAAAGCAAGACAAAAACAAAGTAAAGAGATTGAGAAGTGGAGACTCCCCTTGCAGCGTGTCTTGATCTCCCCGGCAACGGCGCCGAAAAGAGCATGCCGTGGGAGGCAATTCTATGTGGTGTAACTTTTCTTCGGTCCCCGCAACGGCGCCAGAAAAAGAGCTTGATGGCGTGTAACTCACACGTTCGTTGGGAACCCCAAGAGGAAGGTATGATGCGCACGTAGCAAGTTTTCCCTCGAAAGAAACCAAGGTTTAATCGAACCAGTAGGAGCCAAGAAGCACGTTGAAGGTTGATGGTCGCGAAATGTGATGCGGCGCAACACCAGGGATTCCGGCGCCAACGCGGAACCTGCACAACACAACCCAAGTACTTTGTCCCAACGAAACAGTGAGGTTGTCAATCTCACCGGCTTGCTGTAACAAAGGATTAAACGTATCGAGTGGAAGATGTTTGCAAAGAAAACAGTAAACACAATTGCAGTAGATTGTATGCTATGTAAAGAATAGGACCGGGGTCCACAGTTCACTAGAGGTGTCTCTCCCATAAGATAAAAGCATGTTGGGTGAACAAATTACAGTCGGCAATTGACAAATAGAGAAAGGCATAACAATGCATATACATGATATGATAAATATAGTGAGATTTAATTGGGCATTACGACAAAGTACATAGACCGCCATCCAACTGCATCTATGCCTAAAAAGTCCACCTTCAGGTTATCATCCGAACCCCTCGTATTAAGTTGCAAAGCAACAGACAATTGCATTAAGTATGGTGCGTAATGTAATCAACAACTACATCCTTAGACATAGCATCAATGTTTTATCCCTAGTGGCAACAGCACATCCACAACCTTAGAACTTTCTGTCACTGTCCCAGATTCAATGGAGGCATGAACCCACTATCGAGCATAAATACTCCCTCTTGGAGTTAAGAGTAAAAACTTGGCCAGAGCCTCTACTAATAACGGAGAGCATGCAAGATCATAAACAACACATGAACAATAGATTGATAATCACCATAATCATAGTACTCTCTATCCATCGGATCCCGACAAACACAACATATAGTATTACAGATAGATGATCTTGATCATGTTAGGCAGCTCACAAGATCCAACAATGAAGCACAACAAGGAGAAGACGACCATCTAGCTACTGCTATGGACCCATGGTCCAGGGTGGACTACTCACTCATCACTCCGGAGGTGACCATGGCGGTGTAGAGTCCTCCGGAGATGAATCCCTCTCCGGCAGGGTGCCGAGGCGATCTCCTGAATCCCCGAGATGGGATTCGCGGCGGCGGCGTCTCTGTAAGGTTTTCCGTATCGTGGCTCTGACTGGGGGTCGCGACGGAAGCTTTAAGTAGGCGGAGGTCAACGCGGGGCCACGAGGCCCAGGAGGTAGGTCGGCGCGGCGGGCCTGGGCCGCGCCGCCTCCCCTCCGGCCGCCTCGTGGCCCCACTTCGTTATCTCTTAGGTCTTCCGCTTCGTGCAAAAATAGGACCCCGGCGAAAGTTTCGTCCAATTTCGAGAATATTTCTTTACTAGGATTTCTGAAACCAAAAACAGCAAAAACAACCGCTCTTCGGCATCTTGTTAATAGGTTAGTTCCAAAAAATGCATAAATATGACATATAATGTGCATAAAACATGTAGGTATCATCAATAAAGTAGCATGGAACATAAGAAATTATCGATACGTTGGAGACGTATCAGGTACCTCCTACCATGGAACCTAATATGTCTCGTGGTGATAAGGATGAGGATGAATATGAAGAAGAGGATTGGGTTGTCTCTCTACGCGATAAGGGTAAGAGCGTATTCAAGGTTATTTGCAAAGATAAAATTGCTAGCACTCACTTCTTTGAAATCTTGACTACCGCTATTGAGAGCCAAAAACTTATTTGGATGCATGAGAACACCATTGATAAAAAGGGTGCTCTTGAACGAGAGTATGCCGATGATGTCGCATCATTAAAGAATGAACTTGAAGAAGAACAAACCATCAAGGAAGCTCTTGAGGAGACCTTTGCTCTAGAATTGTCTAGAGAAAAGGAAAACCATGATAGAGCTCTTGAGATGGCAAATGAACTAAAGCTAAAAAATGATAAGCTTGTGTTTGTTAATGCTAAACTCCTTGAGGATTTTGAGCAACTCAAAAAGGGCTCAAGGGTCATTGAGAGTGCGCTCACCAAACTCACCGAGTCGCATGAGCAACTTAAAGCTTCTTATCTAAAAGTGCATGCCAACTTGCCTTCTCCTATTGCTATTGATAATGATGCTTGTGCTACTAACTCTACTTCTTGTGAAGCATCTACCTTGAAGGAGAATGTTGAGCTAAGGGCTCAACTTGATTTGCTAACTAGAAATTATGGGAAATTGGAAGAAAATCATGGAAAGCTTTCTAGCTCCCATGAGGATCTTCTAGCCTCTCATGATAGGCTAAAGTTAGCTCATGAGGCTATCATGTCAAAGGAAACACCTTGTGAGCCTCATGTGGATACTAGCACTACTACTCAAAATGCTATATTACCATGTGCTAGTCCTAGTAATTCATCCACTCATAATATTGCTAAATCTTGTGATGAATTATCTTCCTTGCCTTGTTGCTCTAACAATGAAGATTCTACTTCCTCTAGTACTTGTGTTGTTACTAACCATGTAGAGGAAATCAAAGAGCTCAAGGCCCAAGTCACTTCTTTGAAGAATGACTTGGTAAAGGGTCATGAAGGGAAATGCAAACTTGACACGATGTTGAGTATGCAACAATCCCCCAATGACAAGAGTGGACTTGGATTCAAATCCAACAACAAGAACAAGTCCAACAACAACAACAAGAAGAAGGGCCAAGTACAAGTCAAAGACCCGGCCAAGATTGTTTGCTTCAAGTGCAATATTGAAGGGCACCATGTTAGATCTTGCCCTTTGAAGAAGAAGCAAAAAGGGAAGCGGCCTCAAGCTCAAACTCATATTCAACCTCAAGTTGAAGAAATACCACTTCCCAAGAAGAAACAAGCCAATGCTCCCATTGTGGAGAAACCTAGTGAGAAGAAGGAGAAGAAAAGAACTTGCTACATATGCCGTGAGAAGGGCCACATCTCCTCCTTGTGCACTATTGGTACCTCATCCAACTCTATCACCATTGATGATGTTTATTCTCTTCGTAAGGATGAGGGTGGCAATGTGTTTGCCAAATATGTTGGTGCTCAAAGTGGTGTCAAGAAAAGAACCATTTGGGTTGCCAAGCCTATTGTGACTAACCTCTTAGGACCCAACTTAGTTGGGGACCAACAATCCAAAATTTGATCAATAGGTGCTTGTTGGAGGGCATTGGAGACTTGGCTACATCATGAAGAATTAAGGGATCTTCATCATTTATATTATCTCAAGCCAAGTCTTTTGGTTATCTTGCTTCTATCATGTATTCAATGTTCCTCCTTGCGGTAACATGTTCTCAACTCACTTATATTGAAAGTTACTCGCCCCTTTGCATGTGTTAGTTTTGTTCCTAGCATGTGTTTGTATATGTTGTGCTTCCTACTTGCTTTTCTTGAGAAATCAAGTCTATGTATGTTGGGTTGCACACCGTGTACTTGTGTTTATGTTGGAGCCTCTTTGCATCTTGTTGTATCTTATATGGCTCTTATGAGAGATTAATGGACTATCCCGTTTTGGGGGAGTGATATTCCTTTGGGAATTTCATGATCCTAACAATGTGTGTACATGAGGAATATCACTTAGAATTGATATTGCAAGATTATCTAGTCTCTATGTGGTATGTCATCGTCATGAGAAATTCAAATTCCAATGTCCATTAATATCTCTAGTTGGATCTTATTTGCCTCTTGTGAAAATATATTATTTATCACATTATGGGGGAGTAATAAGCTTTGTGCATATTACAAGCCTAGGAAATGTGAACATTTGAGGTTGTGTCACATAGAATTGATATTGTAAATTATCTCTCATATGTGACATGTTTTCTCAAACAAGTTCCAATTTGCTTAAATGGCTTCATTGCTAATATCTTTGTGGATCTTATTTGTGAAAGTTTTTCTTGGCATGGTTTTTCACAATGTGTCCCTCAATAAATTTTTGGAAAACCATATGCTTCAAGTCATACTATTAATTGCTTTGCATGTTGGTATGAATACTATTAATTGCTTTGCATGTTGGTATGAATACTATTAATTGCTTTGCATGTTGGTATGAATACTATTAATTGCTTTGCATGTTGGTATGACTAATTGAAGCTATCAAGAAACTCCCTTTGCATGATGGTTAACTCTTATCTTTTACCATATGCTTTATTCGTTGTAAATATGATCTTATGTATACTTACAAACTACCACCGGGAAATATTTCCTAATACCTCTTGTCCTAGGACAAGTGGTAATAAATTGTGAGGTAGATATTTATTGATCATATATACATTGGCTCTTGTGTTCAAATTGCCTTATTTATTGCCATGAATTTGTTTTGCTTTGACTCCCATGTGTCTTCCTTGCATCTTATGGATCTAATTTGACTATTCAAACTTTCTTAGCATTTTAGTAGATATAGGTAGCGTGATGATCCTAGTTTTGTGCATTTTGTATTCATATGAAAAATTCTAGATAATGCACTAATCTTGGGGGAGCTCTTATATATTTGTTAGAATGCTTAACATCTCTTGATCATTATCAAAAATTTGGTTTTGGGAGATATAAAATGTTCTTTTTTGGTACTTTGTGCCATCATAAGAAGTGTCGAGAGTTTGGTTTATTTGTTGGAACCTTGCTCTCTTGGGAGTTGGTTATCTCATTCCTTTGTGCTTAGGATTAATTAGCTTCTTATAATGAGATAAGTCTTTAGAGTCAATCTTGTGTTGATTTGATTCTTTGATATAATTTGGGCAACCTTTGTCTCTTGATTTATTTAGTGTTTTGTCCAAATTATATCTTCCTTTGGTTCTTGAAAGTATTGTGCATGCATATTTAATATATGTATATCTTATGGCATGTGTCACTTTCTATGATCCAATATATAGGGTAAACTCCATCAAATCCTAATTTGGCTAAGATGTGCATGAAATTCAATTTCATATCTATATGCACATAGAATTGTGGAGTTTGTCCTATATGTTGTAGTGTGTCTAACTACTTCGGACCCAATTAGTTTGGGGACCATTTTGTACTTACCTTTGTGTTAGGTACAATGGATATGCATTGGATGCTTGTCTCACTCTTGGAAATAAGTGGTGACTCAATGGTAACTTGAGGCAAGCTAGGATGGTCAACGAACACATATCTACTACATCCACACCAATGCTATCTCGGTAACAAGTATCTTCGCATGCATATTGTTCTAGCATCCAACCATGTGGTTGCATCTTGGCATGAATCTCTTGATTTGCAAATGTTGTGCTTCTTGCTAAAGTCTTAATGAAACCGCTTTATTGTGAATGTGAGTAATTTGAGATGAGTGCATTTGTTGGGAAGTATTTTAAATCATGCTCATGATTCATCCATCCCAACTATGCCTATCTAGCAATTTTGTTGCATATCAATTCCTCAAGGCTCTCACATGTGCAATATAGATGAAAGTGCAAATTTAGTTACTTCTTTTGGTATCCCCGTTTGTGATACTTGTTGCCTTTCTCAAATGCATCCCAACTATCTTCTATCCCTTGTTGATATTTGTGATGTATTTTAGTTGTTTGTGGTTGAAGTTCATGAATGTACAATAAGATAAAATTGAGCCTTTGGCCATGCTATTAAGCAAAAATTCTTATTGGTATATTGCATGACTTCGTCTTGGATATCATACTATTTTTCTTGCGTATCTATTTTATGTGTGCATGTTTCTTTGTGGATAAATATCTTTGTGATATTGCCCACTTAGAGAAACTTATACACATAAGAGATGATACATCTCCTTTTGATATCTTATTTATTTATTGCGTGTTGATTGGTCATGCTAAGCAATATAATTCATTGAAGACTATGATGATGCTTTTTGCTCATCCTTGTAATAGTCTTATAATATGCTTTATCATGCCTTTCACATATCCTCTTGGTTGAGCCTTTTTATAATGGTGCCTCTTACTTGTTGCTCAACTATTTGTTTGTTGCAAGTGTTAAGCTTATTTCTCTATCTATGATCTATTCCAAATGTTTGTGTTTTAAATGGTAATGAGGGAGTGAGGATTCCATGTTATGCATATTGTATTCAAATACAACATTTTAATTTATGCATGTACCTTGGGGAGCTTCCTCATTTAATTTAGAGCACTATCTTTTGGTGATCATTAGAGTTTGATTCACTTGGTATATTTTGTTTTTGAATGATATTATGGGAGTGATGATTCCATGTTTGTGCACTTTATACTCCAATGCAAATTGTCTTGTTTTGTGCACAAACCTTGGGGAGCTTCCTCATATTATTTAGAGCAATCTTCTTGATCTTATCATAATATCTTTCTTTCTTTTGGTATCTTCTTTGTGGTTCATTTGGTTGCTTGCTTCATTTGTTGAAGCTTCTTGACTTTGTTATCTTTTTGCAATCTTTGATCCTATCTATGGTGTGACTCCTTCCGAATATTCGTAATTGGATATGTGCATTTGATTCCACTCAAATTATGAGAAATGCACACGCTATGGAGGAACTCTCACTATATTGGCCTTCTAAATTTTTCACCCATTTCGGCAATTGGTGCCAATGGGGGAGAAGTTTGGAGGGTTTAAGGGAATTTGGTTATGTCTTTGCTTTGTGCTTAAGCATGTGCCTTTATTGCATTGCATCTTGTTGCTTTGCATAGTTGAATATTTAGAGGAAACTCCACTAGGCTTTGAATGCCAATATATGCAATGAAAGTCAAGATCATTCACACATGCATATATTATGGGGGAGTTTGCTCTATAGATTCAACTTATTTGTTACTTAAATTCCTTATATAAACCCTCTCAAAGAGATTGTCATCAATTACCAAAATGGGGGAGATTGAAAGTGCATGGAGCCCCCATGTGTGGTTTTGGTAATTAATGACAATCCCTATGGACTAATGTTTGCATTGAGTTATATTTGTAGGAGTTGTCCATAGGCAATTCTTGAACCATATGTTGGCTTCAAGGTTGCAATAAGAAGAAATTGATGAAGGACATCAAGTGTCAAGTATGTCTTGAAGATGAATATGAAGTGAGCCCTCAAGTTACTTCAAGACATTAACATGATGAAGAATGAAGAAATGATGTGCAAGTTCAAGATGAGCCATCTCGAAGAGATCCTTTGCTTGAGTCTTGCCATCCATATGGTGATCATGGATATGTGAAGATGCGCCGAAGAAGAAGCTCTCCCATGGTGGATTATGGGGGAGCAATCCACATGGTGGTCATGTTTATGTGAAGATGCGCCGAAGAAGAAGCTCTCCCATGGTGGTTTATGGGGGAGCAATCTACAAGACTTCGTCAAGCAAGCACAAGCAAGAAAGGCGTTCCATCTTGTTGAGGTCAAGATCGTCATCATCAAGCTCAAGTGGAATGCGCAAGTATAAGGTTTGCTCTTGATAGGGTTTCTTTCTCACCGGTCTCATAGTGTAGTTGGAGACCGGTTTATAGTTTAGTTGCCGTACTATCAAGAGGGCTCTCGAGTGAGTAACTCGATCGTATCATTCGGAGAGAGCTCAAACCTTTGCATCCTTGCATCATCTTTCTTGGTTATTATTTGGATCTTATCCATGTGATTATTTAGAGCTTGTGCTTATTCTCATGACAAGCTCTAGTTCATCAAGAATGGTTTTTGCACGGGCAACTTGTTGCATTTTCAAGATTGGAGGTTTTACCGGTATGTTTTTTTTAGATAGGTCAAACCTTTCATCATTTGTTTCTATCCTCCCTTGTTGGACTATGATGGTTTCCTGCATGATCTTGTAGAGCTTGTTCCTAGCTTTAAAACAAGCCCAAGATCATCAAAATCGGAGTCCGGATGCTAAAGTTATGCCCGTTTCAGTTTGATGTTTCTGCCAGTTTTCAGGGGGGCGGATATTCCGGCCCAAGTTTGGGGCGGATAATCCGGCCCCCCGGAAAAATCCGGTTTTTGGACAAATCCGGGCAAATATCCGGCCAAATGTCCGGCCCCCATCCTGAGAGCAGTTTTCTCATGTCCTTAGCCGTTTTTCGGGGCCCGGATATTTTGCAAATATCCGGCCCGGAAAATCCGGCCTGAGCTGACCCAAACGGTCATATTTCGATGGGAGGGGGTATTTAAGCCCCCCTTCTTCCTCCTTGGGCAGCTACCTCTTCCCCTTTGTGCTCTCCACCATTGTTGACCTTGAGAGCTTCCCTTTCCCTCTACTCCTCCTATGCTTCTTGAATCTTTTTGAGGGAAAAGGAAGAGGAGATCTAGATCTACATTCCTACCAATCAAATCCCTCTCTTTGTGAGGGGAATCCACTAGATCTAGATCTTGGAGAAATTTGGTGTTCCTCCTCTTATTTGTTCTTCCTCTCTTATTCCCCCAATAGCTTTTGTAGCTTTGTTGGAATTTGAGAGAGAAGGACTTGAGCATCTTTGTGGTGTTCTTGCCATTGCATTTGGTGCATCGGTTTGAGTTCTCCACGGTGATTCGTGGAGGTGAAAGCAAGAAAGTTGTTACTCTTGGGTTCTTGGAACCCTAGACGGATTCTAGGCCTTTGTGGCGGTTTGTTGGGAGCCTCCAATTAAGTTGTGGATGTGTGCCCCAACCTTTGTGTAAGGCCCGGTTTCCGCCTCGAAGGAAATCCCTTAGTGGAACCGTGACCTAGGCCTTTGTGGCGAGGGTCACCGGAGATTTAGGTGAGGCGCCTTCGTGGCGTTCGGTGTGTGGTGTGAGTACCGCATCTTGGGGTGAGGCCTTTGTGGCGTTGGTGTGCATCGAGCAACCACACCTCAAGGTGAGCCTCTTGTGGCGTTCGGGAGCACTAAGCAACCGCACCTCTCCACCGGAGATTAGCACTCGCAAGAGTGTGAACTCCGGGATAAATCATCGTCTCCCGCGTGCCTCGGTTATCTCTATACCCGAGCTCTTTACTTATGCACTTTACCTTGTGATAGCCATCGTGCTTGAAGTTATATATATCTTGCTATCACATACTTGCTTGTATTGCTTAGCATAAGTTGTTGGTGCACATAGGTGAACTCTTGCTTAGAATAAGTTGTTGGTGCACATAGGTGAACCATAGTATACGCTAGTTTTATTCCGCATTTGTTAAGCACATCTCGTAAAAGTTTTAAATCGCCTATTCACCCCCCCCTCTAGGCGACATCCGTGTCCTTTCAGATGCAACCCCCAGAGTTTTGATTGTTGTTGCAACCCTAAATCTCTATTGGAAGGGTGTGTCCACCAAGTCTCAAAACTACCAAGGTCTGGGTCACCACGATCATAGTGGTTGTCGCCCTCCTCATCCAATATCGTCGTCTTCGTCCCACACGACAATGGAGCATCCTCAACCTCCATCTTCTGCACTCCTAGAGCATCAATGTACATGCCCGTTTAGCCCTCCTCAACCTCCATCGCCGTCTCTCTCTCTCTCTCTCTCTCTCTCTCTCTCACATCATAAAAAATCTTACATGGTATATATATCTACAATAACAGTATTTATAAGAAAATATAGAAATGGATTTTATAATACCTCTGCACGACTTATGCACACAAATCCATTCATTATTGCGACGTTAAGTCCGTACAATTTGCTACAGAGTAAAAAAATTGAAAGGAAAAATACTTAGAAAGATAACTGAAATGATCAATGTACTAATGATTTCAACTCATGCAACATCAATCATATTATCGAGCCACTAGCCAAACATGTTGTAGAGTGCTCGTGCATCTATCTCCATATGGATATATCAAGAGGCTGAAATGAACTTTCACACATTGCAGCAAAGACCACATACGGATCCCATGCGTAGGCTCTAAAATTAGTGTGCAATAAATTGGGAACCTTTTTATTGTTAAAAAACAATATCATAAGACATTTCCATATAAGCTATCTTAAAGCGCATACTCTCTCTATCGACGATATTTTTTAGATCAATCTCTCCACTGTATATGATTGTTATTATGTTGATCCCCTTCGTTTAACCAATTCCTAAATATGTACGGTGAAATGGTATTTGTGATCCAGGGGAGAAGCAACCACTACGCGTTCAATTTTCAAGGACTCGGTAGTATTTGTAAGGTGGCAGATTAACGGCATGCACTTAGGAAGGTAGAGTAATTTGTGTACTCTTGAACTCTTCGACAATGTTTAGTTCATTTGATCAATGTCACACATGCTGATGAAAGCATGTAGGCGACATGGATATTACTTTGTAAGGACATGTCCAATCGGTTTAAGCTAATTATGTGGGTTTGCATGCTATATCATGTTGTGTTGGAGTCAGAGGCGCATGTTTGAACAACTAAACTATGAATTTGTTTACTTAATGAAGTTAGTGGAATCTTTTGTCTCCTTTTCAAGAAAAAAAGTAATAATAGGCAAGTTGTGCTTACGGATCTGCACATTGCATATCCACATGCTTACGAGTTGCGACCTGCAAAATTGGATGGCACTGTTGGTTACATTCATTACTTTCAACCAGTGGCGGAGCCAGGAATTGTGACGAGGGGGGTGAGCATATAAGGTCTATTTTTTGTGACATAATAGGAAATTTATATAACAAAACAAATGGCCCACGAAGATTTAGTTTTCATGATCCATGAACTACAACTACCAAAAACTTGAAAAGGCATAAAAACGACTTGAAAACTACTAGCATGGACTCCTACTCCTAGCACTTGGATTGCTCCT
The DNA here is from genome assembly GCA_030979885.1 of Lolium multiflorum. Lineage (NCBI taxonomy): Eukaryota > Viridiplantae > Streptophyta > Magnoliopsida > Poales > Poaceae > Lolium > Lolium multiflorum. Next base: position 73,943 of record JAUUTY010000394.1, read on the forward strand.
TTGTGTAGACATAATCCCAATAATTCAGCTTCAGTGGTTTAACACTGTACCTCATTGAGCCATAATAGATGTTTGTTTGAGAATAGCACAAATAATATGTGATGTGCAAGCATAAGAAACCATATCAAGGAACCACTGTGGTGAGAGTGTAAAACGTGATTGCTATTAGTAAATGATCATCAGCGGAGCATGCAGATGCAAGAAAATGAAAGTTTCAACTGCTAGGGGACATGTATATGCAATGTTGAAGTCTTTTAGTAAAAAAAAAATCAAAAGAAACAGCAGACCTTCATCCGATGCATGGAGAATCGGAGACTCACAGGCAAATCAAGTCCAATGTAGTCCAAGGTCGACTAAACATGCATGTCGTCTCAAACAGACGCAACGCCACTGAATATCAGTTGTCCTTCTATCCTTTTGATTACCGCCAAACTGCAGATCCCCCTGAAACTGAAAGTGTCCGTGCGAATCCTAATCAATACTTGCATTGACAGTATCTAATTTGGTAAAGAAAAGTACTAGCAGTTGTGAAAAAGGCAGACGACCTATTTTCTCCGAAAAGTAGTAGAACCTGATATTATGTTATCTTTGTCACTTTGTAAGGAGGTAGGTAGTTGAGTTGATTGGTTGACTGGGATCCAATCTTGGCTGGTGCATGTTCTCACAAGTGGAGCTTGCTTGATTCCAAATTCCGTCGATCAATGCTGTCTATGGTCCGCGTCTTAACCTGAATGCTTACTCTCTTCTTTTCTTTCAGAATTGTCAGTCAACTGTAGCATTTTTCCGACCTGGCAGTCGGATTGATGTGGCGGAACTATTGTATTCACTCCATATTGGTTTATCAGCCCTTTGCATACTTTGCAAAAAAATATCATTAAATTAGTTTGTAAAATATGAGATATATGTTAAAAAAATATTTATATCATTAGATTGATATTCAAAAGAAGTTTTCAGTGGCATAATTTTTATGACATATAATTTTTATGACATATATTCAAAAGAAATTTTTATGAAAATAGAGTCAGGTGATAGATAAACCGACGGAAAAGACCGTAGCTTCCAAACTACGATATGACCCTTCCAAAGAAAAACTAGAATATGGCGCATGCGTTTATACCTTATGGTTTGCTTATACCCTTGGCACTGGAGGGCAAGGCGTGCGTTTATACGCACAAGCAAAAAAAAGACCTAGATATAAGGAGAACCAAATTAAGCAACACTGCCTCCGTTTCGCTCTGCTTGGCAACGACAGAGTTGGTCACGCCGAGGACTGGACCCGGTCAAAGCTCAATGCCGTAGTGCCGAGTCTACCTCCTATGCATGCAAAAGGCCCGGCCATTTCAGCCTTAGAATTCTTTGTGTAGTTCACCGTTTGTAGATGGGCCCCTTTCTATAGTACTAGTTTATTTTTTTCTCAGGCTTGCTTCGACATTTGGTTTTCGGCCATTTTTCTTTATAATGATCACAACAGAAAGTATCGTGTAATATGTATTTTATACATACATATAGTATCATGTATCAGTATCATAAGCTAACTATATTTATTGATTTGTAAAATCTCAATATAAACATGTGTACAAGATTTATTTGGATTTTTTTTTAAGTTCTACTACATGCTATGATATAGTATCTATCTATGATACTATTACCATCTCTTTCACATTAACTGATGTGACACATCACTAGCTATGATATCTCCATTGTGGGTAGTCTTACAGCCCAATAGGCAGGCATGAAACTTCTCTTCCGCGGTTCCTATATGAACAGGTCGGCCGTTACGGTGCACCGTACACCCCACGCGCAGTATGGGCCTGCCTAGTCGGCCCATTTCACTGTGTTTTTTCTATTTCTTTTTTTTTTCATTTTGTGTAGTTCGTTGTTATCCTTTTTCTGTTTTGTTTCTTTTTATTTATTTTCAGATTCGAAAATATTAGTATTCTAAAAAATGGTTTAAATTTTAAAATTGTTGAGATTTTGAAAAATATTCATATTAAAAATAGATTTTTAAAAAATTCAAATTTTAAAAATGTTCAAATCTTAAAAAAAGTTCAATCTAAAAAATGTTCAAATTTTCATAAAAATTTCATATTAAAAATGTTCAAATTTTGGAAAAAAACGCCCCAAACAATGTTCAAGTTTGAAAAAAATTCAAATTTTTAGAAATATTTTAAATAATCAAAATCTGAACATTTATCAAATTTTAAATTTTTTGTGCCATTGAAATATTTTTTTCTAGAAATTGAAATAAAAACATTTGTACATATTATGTTGACACTTACTTGTGTAAGTTTATAGGGAAACATACGATTTTATGTGTCCTACACGAAAATCACAAAATGTTCAAATGAGACTATAATGATTAGTTGTGTACTGTTCACGAAAAATAGGAAATTCCATTTTCACATAAATGTGTAGGTCCCACATGGTCTTTTTTATGCCAAAATGTGCACAAATAAGTGTCAACATAGGATATACATGCGTGCGTTTTTTAAAATTTTCCGAAACTTTAAAATACCATTTTTTTTGGAAATTCTCATAACGGGGTGCACGTGCATCCGGGTTCACATCGTCAGCGTCAATGATCTTGCTGCCTATCGGTCTCATTGGCTGGAGGCATTGCCAGAATTTGTAAGGGTCGAGGCGGGCAACAGATTTGTTCAAAGAAAACATGTGTGAGCAACACATGTCTGTAGGATCCACCCCACCGCTCTCTCCCCTATCTCTTTCGTTTCCTCTCTATCCCAATTCCTTTGTCCTCGAGAATTTCATGTCCGCGAGCTCCGCCCCAATCCCCCATCTCATGCCTCATCCTCGTCACGCCACGAGCGCGCCATAGTTTCACCTCCGCGAGCCGCCTCGTCGTCGACCTCAACCTCCGCGAGTGCGCCGTCCAATCCCGCCCTCTCGTGCCTTCTTTTCGTCCCGCCGTGACCACGTCATGGCTCCACCTTCGTGAGCCTTCCCGTCACTGGTCTCCGCTTCTGAGAACGCACCACCCAAATCCCCATCCCTCCTCCATGTGTTGCCGCGAGCAGCTCCAGCCGTTGCCTCGAGCGGTGCCCGATGTTGCTACGAGCGGTGTCATGCGTTGATGCGAACTGTGCCATGTGTTTCTGCGAGCAGCGTCGGTCGTTGCTCCGAGCGGCTCCATGCGTTTCTTCGAGCGGCGCGCGACGGTGCTACCTCCCGTTAGCGAGATTGCTGCAAGCGACTTTTGCAGGATGGTGCGAGCAGCGGTCGTCGGTGCTGCCAGCGGGAGACCAGGATGTTGCAAGGGTTTCGGCGGTCTTCTTCGGCGACGGTTGGGAGATGCAATCATGGTGAACATAGATTGCTACCATGGTGGAAGGCGGATGCTACTATGGTGGACAGAGGTTTCTATGCACGCGAGACGTCTGTTGGACGTTGGTGCTGCCAGCTGGACGCCGACCTCGCCGGAGCTAGACGTCAGTCATGTGTCCAGCTGATCTCGCCATGACGATGGGGTCGGGAGGGAATGTGTGCGTGCGAGAACGCCGAGTTGCTTATTTTTGGGAGCATGAGGGGAGTTTCTCTCATGTGCGTGAGTGGTCCTAGGGACACGTGTCGGTCCTTCGAGACGAGGCATTGCGGCTTCTGATCCCGGGGACACTTAGGGTTGCCCTTTCCTGAGGTATCGATCTTTTAAGGGCATCTCCAGCGGAGCAACCCAGCATGCCCTGCGCTGTCCGAAATAGTCCAAGTGGACATGCGAAAGGTAGCACACGCTCCAGCGGCGAGATCTAAACGGACCGATTCTAGCCATCAATGGGATAGAATGGGTCACGGTCGCTGGGCCCAGACCGCGATCCAATTTCAACTCAAACAGATAAGAGCATCTCTAACAGAGCCCGTAAATCCCGCCGGAACCGAACTTTTCCGGATTTACGGGTTCGGGCCGAAACGCGCCGATTAGTGACCGAAAAGTGGGCCAACCCGAATACTGAGTTCGGGGGCCCGAGAAACTCCCCGCACGACCCCTATTAAAAGGGATCGCGGAGGGGAGTTCGGTTTGCAAACCCTACTCCCCTCCGACGCCGCCAGTCCCCCGCTCCGACGAGCAATCCACGCGCAGCCAGCCACCAATCCTCCACCCGCCGCCGCGCGATGGCCTCCCGTGGAGGTACGGGCATCCGAGCCGCGGGATTGGGCGGCGGCGATTCACCGTCGCATCCGCCCGTCTTCCGCAGCGAGGCGGAGCGGCGGAAGTGGAACCGCAACGAGGGCGCGCGCAAGAGGAGCGCTCGCCGGTGGACCAACTGGGGCTGTAAGGGTATATTGCCCCTATGTGTGGTTTTGGTAATTAATGACAACCCCTATGGACTAATGTTTTCATTGAGTTTATATGAAGGAATATTCCATAGGTACTACTTGTAGTCCATGTGTTGGATTCAAGTATGGATGCCATGAAGATAAAGATATACCTTGTGTATTGGCATCAAGATCATCGATTTAAAGATATATATATGATATGATCAAGAAGAAGAAATGAAGATGGAGTTCTTATGTGGAACTCAGTATTAGCCATGCTCTAGCTTATGTGATAAGCAATGAATGATCAAGATCTTAAGTGCTTGATTCCAAGTGAAGAATTCAAGTTATGGCTCTAAGTCGGTGTCATGATAGTCTCATAAGTTGAGCTATGGTTGACTAAGATTTAGAGCATGCAAGCAAATGAAGAATTCTATATACGCCTCAAGATAGTATGATAGAGCATGAGAAGATACAAGGTTGACCAATACAAAGAGTGAAGAATAGATTCAAGTTTGGTCAACACATGAAGCATGAAGAATGTGCCACGAGAAGTCATGTGGTAGGGTAAGCCGTGTCAATTATGCTTTATGAACTAACCCATCATATATGTTCCCTTGTGTTGTCTATGTGGGTTAGGTATCTTTCCATGGGCATGCATCAAAAGTGAGATCTCATATAGCCCATGAGAGGATGACGTCAAGTGGTGATCGTCATCAAGGTTGAGTTGGGAAAGTTCAAGACTGAGCATCTCAAGAGGATCATGTGCTTGAAGCTTGCCGTCCATTTTGGTGATAATGGACATATGAAGATGTGCATCAATGGAGCTTTCCCATCATGGTGTATGGGGGAGCATTTGTGAGTCTTCACGAAGCAACAATGATCAAGTGAGGCATTCCGGCTTGAGTTGAGCTTGAAGATCTATCATCGAGATCAAGCGGGATGCGCAAGGCAAAGGTATGGCCTTGCTAGGTTTTCCTTTTACCGGTCTCAAGGTGGTTGTTGGGAGACCGGGTTATAGGATACATAGCCGCACTATCAAGAGGGGCTTTCGGTTGGGTAACTTGATCACATCGTCTTAGGGAGCTCAACCCTTTGCATGCTTTGCATTCCATAAATCTATTGCTTCTTGGTGTTTCTCTGTGTGAGGTTCTTGAGCTTGTTGCTAGCTTTACAACAAGCCCAAGTTCATCGAAAACGGAATCCATATGCATCTTCTATTGCGTTTTCAAGCTTGGAGGTTTTACCGGTGTCTCTTTTATAGATAGGTCAAACATTCATCTTATGGTTTTTATTCCGTGGGTGGACAATGATGTTTCTATGCATAAAGTTGTAGGGCTTGTTGTCCTGATTCCAACAAGCCCAAGATCATCGAAATCGGAGTCCGGACGCAAAAGTTATCATGGTTTTTGTAAACCATGTTTTCATGTTTGGCCCGGTGGCGCCGGCTGTCTGACCGGCTCGTCCGGCACAGACCGGCTCCCACACCGGTGCCATCCGGACGGTTTCCAGGGGGCTTTCAGGGGCGCCCGGTCCCTGGCCCGGTCGACCGGGTTTTCCGCCAGGCGGCCCGGTCCCTGGCCCGGTCTGACCGGGCTTTCCGCCAGGCTGCACGAAAAACTCCCAGATCTGCCCCAAACGGTCATATTTCGTTTGGCTATAAAAGGGGCTTCTTCCCCAACAGTTTTCTAGGGTTCTTGAGCACGTTTTTGACCACCATTGTTGAACCTCTTGAGCTTGCTTCCTCTCCCTTCCCTCCCATGATTCTTGCTCATTCTTGAGGGATCTAAGAGAGGAGATCTAGATCTACAACCTCCACCAATCCATTTCTCCTCTAAGTGAGGGGAACCCTTTGGATCTAGATCTTGGAGTCTTTTGTTGACTTTCCCCATTGTTCTTCCTCTCCAATCTCATCTTAGCATTTGTTGCTTGGGTGGGATTTGAGAGTGAAGGACTTGAACACCTCTAGTGTTCTTGCTTTGCATCATTGCATAGTGTTGAGCTCTCCACCACGATTAGTTCGAGTGAGAGACCGTGAGCTTGTTACTCTTGGAGGGAGACCTCCTAGTTGGCTTGGCGGTTGGTGCTCCGGTGATCTCTTCAAGAAGATTGTGAAGAGGCCCGGGCTTCTCCTTCGTGGAGCTTGTGAAGTGGTTGTGGAGCTTGCCATCTCCGGAGCGGAGGAAAAGCTAACCATAAGGAAAGGGCCATTATCCTTCGTGGGTGTGGTTCGGAGAATAGGGTGAGCCTTCGTGGCGCGGGGAATCCTTCGTGGGACCTCCACTCCTCCAAACGTGACGTACCTTGTTGCAAAGCAAGGGAACACGGGAATACATCCTCGTCTCCGCGTGCCTCGGTTATTTCTATACCCGAGCTCTCTTACCTTGTGATAGCCATCGTGCTTGAAGTACATATATCTTGCTATCACTTGTGCTACATATATCTTGTGCCTATCTTGCTTAGCTCTAGTTGATATTGTTACACTTAGTTGAGCCTAGCATATTTAGGGTTTGTGCTTGTAAACTAAACGTTAGTTTAATTCCGCATTCCTACAAGACAAATCCGCAAGAGTTTTTAATTGCCTATTCACCCCCCCCCTCTAGGCGACATCTCGATCTTTCAATTGGTATCAGAGCAAGGTCTCTCCTTGTTTAAGGCTTCACCGCCTTGAGAGTAAAGATGTCGGCTAGTAACTTAGTGCACAATGACACAATTATCTTTGTTGGCACAAATTATCTTTTGTGGCGAAATTGCTTGCTTTGCAAACTTCGGACCTTGTGTCCAAACATTGAGCAATTTCTAGATGTAGGTTTTTCTCCTCCGATGGATCCTCAAAATCTATCTTTAGAGGATGAGAAAAACTTACATCTTGAAGCTCAAGTATCTAATGAGCTTTTATTCTCCTTGAGACCCGATTTTCGTAGGTTCTTGATATATATAAAGCGAAAGTCGTCTCATGAGATGTGGATCAAGCTTAAAGAAATGTTTGGTGGATCCATTTCTCATTTGGTCGATGGTGTCTCCGAGGAGCTCTCTTCCCCTTCACATCATGAAGAGCTCCAAGTTGCTTCCACCTCCGGCCGTGATGATATATCATCTACTTCCACTTCACCAACGTGTTGCAAGACACAAGGTAATGATATGGTGAGTGGTGAGGGAAATTGCAATGTTGATATTGTGCTCAATATTGATGACTCTTCATCTCTATCTCATTGCAATGTTTCCTCTTTGGACTTAAACACATCTAGCATTGAAAATAGTCTACATGCTTGTGTTGATAGTCCTTGCATATCATGTGTAAATTGCTTACATAGATCTCATGATGATATGCTTGCCTTGTCTTGCTCCCATAATCAAAATGCTTCTATTTCCTCTAGTTGCTTGTTGACTAACAATGTAGAGGAAACCGAACACTCTATGGATCAAGACATGTTTTCAAATGAGGATTCAAGAATTTCTTCATCTTCATCCTCCGGTATGCACATGTGCCTTATGGCAAATGGATCAAAGGTATCTCCTACTTTGACTCCTAACACTTCCTCTAATGATGAAAGTGATGATGATGACAATGATGAAGAATATAATATCTTGGTGCATAATATGGCAATGGTATATGCTTCTCTTCATGGTAATAAAGAAGCTCGTGCTAATCTCGAACACTCTATGGATACCTTGAGTAAATATAGGGAAACCATAGTGGAGTTGGAGTCCCATGTTGAAAATGGGGAAATGAGATTCACTCTCCTCAAGCATGAGCTAAAAGATGAGAAGCATACTAATTTTATGCTCACACAAAAATTTGAATCCTATAAGCATGAAAATGAGAAAACTATTGTTGATGCTTGTGCTACTAACTCTACTTCTTGTGAAGCATCTATCTTAAAGGAGAATGTTGAGTTAAGAGCTCAACTTGAGTTGCTAACTAGCAATTATAGGAAATTGGAAGAAAGTCATAAAAAGCTCTCGGGCTCTCATGATGACCTTCTAATTTCCTATGATGGGCTAAAGTTAGCTCATGAGGCTAGTATCACTAAGGTAACATCTTGTGAGCCTCATGTGGACATTAGCACAATCTCTACTACAAATGCTAAATTGCCATGTGCTAGTCCTTGTAATCCATCTAGTCAAACTAGTGATACACCTTGTGTTGGATTACTTGCTTTGCCTTGTTGCTCTAACAATGAAGCTTCTACTTCCTCTAGTACTTGTATTTCTACTAACCATGTAGAGGAAATCAAAGAGCTCGAGGCCCAAGTCCTTTCTTTAAAGAAAGACTTGGAAAAGCGTCATGAAGGGAAATCCGCACTTGACAAGATGCTAAGTGTGCAACAATCCCCCAATGACAAGAGTGGACTTGGATTCAACTCCAATAACAAGAACAAGTCCAAGAGCAAGAGCAACAAGAAGAAGGGCCAAGACAAAGTCAAGGATCCGGCCAAGTTGGTTTGCTTCAAGTGCAAGGTTGAAGGGCATCATGTTAGATCATGCCCATTAAAGAAGAAGAAGCACTTGAGTGAGAAACAACAAGGGAAACGGCCACAAGGTCAAGGTCAAGCTCATGCTCGACCTCAAGTTGAAGATAGGCCACTTCCCAAGAAGAATCAACATATTGTTCCCCAAGAGAAGAAATCAATAAAGAAGAGAAAGGGGAACACTTGCTACTTATGCCGTGTGAAGGGGCACTTTGCTTCTTCATGTTTAAGTGGTACCTTATCCAACCCTATCATTGTTGATAATGATTATTCTCTTGGTAAGGATAAGGATGGCAATGTGTTTGCCAAGTTTGTTGGAACTCAAAGTGGTTTTAAGAAAAGAACCATTTGGGTTGCCAAGCCTATTGTGACTAACCTCTTAGGACCCAACTTGGTTGGGGACCAACAAGCTCAAACTTGATCAATAGGTGCATGTGGAGGTCATTGGAGATTTGGCTACTTCATGAAGAATTAAGGGATCTTCATATATTATATTTTGACCAAGCCAAGTCATATGGATCATCATCTATATCTTATATCCAATGTTCCTCCTTGCGGTAACTTATACTTCAACTCTTCATGTTTATTGTAAGTTACTTGCCCCTTTGCATGTTTGGTTTTGTATCAAATATGTGTTGGTATATGTTGTATCTTACTTGCCTATCTTGTGTATTCAAGTATGCTTGTTTGACTCATCATATACTTGTGTAATGTTTTGAGCCTAATGCATCTTGATGACATCTTATTTGGCTCTCTTTGAGTGATTAATGGAACATCCCATTTTGGGGGAGTGATATGCATTGTGCATCTCTCTTTCTTTAAAATGTGTGTATGGGGGTACCACCACTTAGTATTGATATTGCAAGATTATCTAGTCACTATGTGGTGTGTCATACTCATGAGAAATTCAAATTCTAAATGTCCATTAATCATCTCTAGTTGAATTTTAGTTGCCTCTTGTTTAGAAGAAATGTTTTATCACATTATGGGGGAGTAATATGTTTTGTACATATCACAAGCCTAGAAAATGTGAACATATGAGGTTATGCCACTTAGAGTTGATGCTCTTAATTATCTTGTTCCTAGGTGGCATGTTTGCTCAAACAAGCTCCACTTCTATTAAAAAGCTTTTATTGGCTCATCTTATGGACTCTTGTTTGATTAAGAAATTCTTGGTACGGTTTTCCTCAAATACATATCTCTATATCTTATTTGGGACACCGTTTGCTTCAAGTTATTCTAATCATTGTCGTGCGTGATTGTTTGACTAATTGAAGCTATCAAGAATCTTCATCCATGCATAGTGCTTAATTCTATATACTTATCCTATGCCTTTTATTGAGAAGTTGATCCTTACTATCATTGTCAATTCACCACCGGAAATTATTTCCAATATACTCATTGTCTTTGACAATTGATAACCTTGTATGTGGTTGAATTCATGGATCATCTTCACCTTGGATTGCTTCTTATTTACTTATTTTATTTCCAAGAAATCTTTGTTGCTCCCATGTGTCTTCTTTGTCCCTTTGAAAAATCTTTTGATAAATTCTCTTGATTCATATCAAGTGTTTATTTTGGAAGACAAACCTTTTTCCTTACGGTACATTGTGCCATTGTGAAAAGTGTAGAAGGGTTTGGTTTATTTGTTCGAACCTTGCTCTTTTTGGGAGTTTGCTATCTCATTCCTTCTTACATGTTTTATTTGCTTGAATGAGATAAATCTTTGTGCATGTTTGCTTTATTTCATCCTTTATGCTCAAAGGTTTCCTCTTAGTTCATTTGTTGAACTTTGTTGAACAAATCTTTTGTGATTTGCGTCTTTGATATATGTTGGACAACAAATTTGTTTGGTCACATCTTTATGCTTTCTTCAAATTCATTTGGTGTTTTGTCCAAAGTATATCTTTCTTGGATCTTTAAAGTCTTTATGCATGCTTATATGTAATTTGTTTACATTTGTAGCGTGCTTGCCTTCTTTGATCCATTATATAGGGTATACTCCATCAAATCCTAAACGGCTAAGATGTGCATGAAATTCAAATTTCATCTATAAATATGCACATATTTATATGGAGTGTGTCCTATGTATTGTGGTTATTCTAACCATTGTGGACCCAATAAGTTTGGGGACCAAGATGTACTTGAATAATGTCTTAGGTACATTGGAGATGCAATGGAGGCTTGTCTCATCTATAAGGAAGGTGTTGTCACCATATGGTAATTGGAGTCAAGCTAGGATGATTAATGAACTCTTATCTATGATGGCGTGTAACTCACACGTTCGTTGGGAACCCCAAGAGGAAGGTATGATGCGCACAGTAGCAAGTTTTCCCTCAGAAAGAAACCAAGGTTTAATCGAACCAGGAGGAGCCAAGAAGCACGTTGAAGGTTGATGGTGGTGAAATGTGATGCGGCGCAACAACAGGATTCCGGCGCCAACGTGGAATCTGCACAACAAAACCAAAGTACTTTGCCCCAACGAAACAGTGAGGTTGTCAATCTCACCGGCTTGCTGTAACAAAGGATTAAGCGTATCGAGTGGAAGATGATTGTTTGCAAGAAAATAGTAAAACACAATTGCAGTAGATTGTATGCTATGTAAAGAATAGGACCGGGGTCCACAGTTCACTAGAGGTGTCTCTCCCATAAGATAAAAGCATGTTGGGTGAACAAATTACAGTCGGGCAATTGACAAATAGAGAAGGGCATAACAATGCATGTACATGATATGATAAATATAGTGAGATTTAATCCGGGCATTACGACAAAGTACATAGACCGCCATCCAACTGCATCTATGCCTAAAAAGTCCACCTTCAGGTTATCATCCGAACCCCATTCAGTATTAAGTTGCAAAGCAACAGACAATTGCATTAAGTATGGTGCGTAATGTAATCAACAACTACATCCTTAGACATAGCATCAATGTTTTATCCCTAGTGGCAACAGCACATCACAACCTTAGAACCTACTGTCACGATCCCAGGTGTCAATGAAGGCATGAACCCACTATCGAGCATAAATACTCCCTCTTGGAGTTAAGAGCAAAAACTTGGCCAGAGCCTCTACTAATAACGGAGAGCATGCAAGATCATAAACAACACATAAACAATAGATTGATAATCACCATAACATAGTATTCTCTATCCATCGGATCCCGACAAACACAACATATAGAATTACAGATAGATGATCTTGATCATGTTAGGCAACTCACAAGATCCAACAATGAAGCACAACAAGGAGAAGACGACCATCTAGCTACTGCTATGGACCCATGGTCCAGGGGTGAACTACTCACTCATCACTCCGGAGGCGATCATGGCGATGAAGAGTCCTCCGGAGATGAATCCCCTCTCCGGCAGGGTGCCGGAGGCGATCTCCTGAATCCCCGAGATGGGATTCGCGGCGGCGGCGTCTCTGGAAGGTTTTCCGTATCGTGGCTCTCGGTACTGGGGGTTTCGCGACGGGGGCTTTAAGTAGGCGAAAGGGTAGGTCGGAGGCGGCGCGAGGGCCCACACCACAGGCCGGCGCGGCCAGGGCCTGGGCCGCGCCGCCCTATGGTGTGGCCACCTCGTGGCCCCACTTCCTTCCCTCTTCGGTCTTCTGGAAGCTCCGTGCAAAAATAGAACCCTGGGCGAAGATTTCGTCCAATTCCGAGAATATTTCCTTACTAGGATTTCTGAAACCAAAAACAGCAGAAAACAGCAACTGGCTCTTCGGCATCTCGTCAATAGGTTAGTTCCAGAAAATGCATAAATATGACATATAATGTGCATAAAACATGTAGGTATCATCAATAAAGTAGCATGGAACATAAGAAATTATCGATACGTTGGAGACGTATCAGCATCCCCAAGCTTAGTTCTGCTCGTCCCGAGCAGGTAAAACGATAACAAAGATAATTTCTGAAGTGACATGCCATCATAATCTTGATCATACTATTTGTAAACATATGTAATGAATGCAGCGATCAAAACAAAAGTAATGACATGAGTAAACAAATGAATCATAAAGCAAAGACTTTTCATGAATAGTACTTCAAGACAAGCATCAATAAGTCTTGCATAAGAGTTAACTCATAAAGCAATAAATCAAAGTAAATGTGTTGAAGCAACACAAAGGAAGATTAAGTTTCAGCGGTTGCTTTCAACTTATAACATGTATATCTCATGGATATTGTCAACAAGTAATATAACAAGTGCAATATGCAAGTATGTAGGAATCAATGCACAGTTCACACAAGTGTTTGCTTCTTAAGGTGGAGGGAGATAGGTAAACTGACTCAACAATAAAAGTAAAAGAATGGTCCTTCAAAGAGGAAAGCATCGATTGCTGTATTTGTGCTAGAGCTTTTATTTTGAAAACATGAAACAATTTTGTCAACGGTAGTAATAAAGCATATGAATTATGTAAATTATATCTTACAAGTTGCAAGCCTCATGCATAGTATACTAATAGTGCCCGCACCTCGTCTTACTTAGCTTGGACTACCGGATCTTTGCATGTCATGTTTCAACCAAGTGTCACAAAGGGGTACCTCCATGCCGCCTGTACAAAGGTCTAAGAAATGCTCGCATTTTGGATTTCTCGCTTTTGATTATTCTCAACTTAGACATCCATACCGGGACAACATGGACAACAGATAATGGACTCCTCTTAAATGCATAAGCATGTAGCAATGATTATTATTCTCATATGAGATTGAGGATATATGTCCAAAACTGAAACTTCAACCATGATTCATGGCTTTAGTTAGCGGCCCAATGTTCTTCTCTAACAATTTTGCATGCTCCAACCACTAAGGTGATAGATCCTTCAGACAAGACGGACATGCATAGCAACTCACATGATATTCAACAATAGTTGATGGCGTTCCCCAGAAGCATGGTTATCGCACAACAAGCAACTTAATAAAAGATAAAGTGCATAAGTACATATTCGATACTACGATAGTTTTTAAGGCTATTTTGTCCCATGAGCTATATATTGCAAGGGTGAATGATGGAATTTTAAAGGTAGCACTCAAGCAATTTACTTTGGAATGGCGGAGAAATACCATGTAGTAGGTAGGTATGGTGGACACAAATGGCATAGTAGTTGGCTCAAGGATTTTGGATGCATGAGAAGTATTCCCTCTCGATACAAGGTTTAGGCTAGCAAGGTTATTTGAAGCAAACTCAAGGATGAACCGGTGCAGCAAAACTCACATAAAAGACATATTGTAAACATTATAAGACTCTACACCGTCTTCCTTGTTGTTCAAAACTCAATACTAGATATTATCTAGACCTTAGAGAGACCAAATATGCAAATCAAATTTTAGCAAGCTCTATGTATTTCTTCATTAATGGGTGCAAAGTATATGATGCAAGAGCTTAAACATGAGCACAACAATTACCAAGTATCACATTATCCAAGACATTTTAGAATTACTACATGTAGCATTTTCCAATTCCAACCATATAACAATTTAACGAAGAAGAAACTTCGCCTTGAACATTATGAGTAAAGCCTAAGGACATATTTGTCCATATGCAACAGCGGAGCGTGTCTCTCTCCCACAAAGTGAATGCTAGGATCCATTTTATTCAAACAAAAACAAAAACAAAAACAAACCGACGCTCCAAGTAAAGAACACAAGATGTGATTGAATAAAAATATAGTTTCAGGGGAGGAACCTGATGATGTTGTCGATGAAGAAGGGGATGCCTTGGGCATCCCCAAGCTTAGACGCTTGAGTCTTCTTAGAATATGCAGGGGTGAACCACGGGGCATCCCCAAGCTTAGAGCTTTCACTCCTCTTGATCATAGTATATCATACTCCTCTCTTGACCCTTGAAAACTTCCTTCACACCAAACTTCAAGCAAACTCATTAGAGGGTTAGTGCACAATTAATAATTCACATGTTCAGAGGTGGCACAATCATTCTTTACACTTCTGGACATTGCATAAAGCTACTGGACATTAATGGATCAAAGAAATGAATCCAACATAGCAAAAGAGGCAATGCGAAATAAAAGGCAGAATCTGTCAAAAACAGAACAGTCCGTAAAGACGAATTTAAAGTGGCACCAGACTTGCTCAAATGGAAAAACTCAAAACTAATTAAAGTTGAGTACATATCTGAGGATCACGCTCGTAAATTGGCAGATTTTTTCGAATTTTCTACAGAGGCCTGTGCCCAAATTCGTGACAGACAGCAATGCTGTTTCTGCGCAGCGATCCCAAATATAACATCAACTTTGACATAGAAATTTTACTTGGCACAAAAACATGATAAGGAGAGGTTGCTACAGTAGTAAACAACTTCCAAGACTCAAATATAAAACAAATTACTGTAGTAAAAACATGGGTTGTCTCCCATAAGCGCTTTTCTTTAACGCCTTTCAGCTAGGCGCAGAAAGTGCAAATCAAGTAACATCGAGAGATGAAGCATCAACATCATAACTTGTTCTAATAATAGAATCAAAAGGCAACTTCATTCTCTTTCTAGGGAAGTGTTCCATACCTTTCTTGAGAGGAAATTGATATTTAATATTACCTTCCCTCATATCAATAACAGCACCAACGGTTCGAAGAAAAGGTCTTCCCAATACAATAGGACAAGATGCATTGCATTCGATATCCAAGACAACAAAATCAACGGGGACAAGGTTATTGTTAACCGTAATGCGCACATTATCAATCCTCCCCAAAGGTTTCTTTTTAACATTATCGGCAAGATTAACATCCAAATAACAATTCTTCAATGGTGGCAAGTCAAGCATATCATAAATCTTTTTAGGCATAACAGAAATACTTGCACCAAGATCACATAAAGCATTACATTCAAATTCATTGAATTTCATTTTAATGATGGGCTCCCAACCATCTTCTAACTTTCTAGGAATAGAAGTTTCAAGTTTTAGTTTCTCTTCTCTAGCTTTTATGAGAGCATTTGTAATATGTTTTGTAAAGGCTAAATTTATAGCACTAGCATTAGGACTTTTAGCAAGTTTTTGTAAGAACTTTATAACTTCAGAGATGTGGCAATCATCAAAATCTAAATCATTATGAGCTACAGCAATGGGATCATTGTTCCCAAGGTTGGAAAAAATTTCAGCAGTTTTATCACAAGCAGTTTCAGCAGTTTTAGCAATTTCAGGCAGTTTTGTTCGCTTTGCACTAGAAGTAGAAACATTGCCAACACTAATTATTTTACCATTGATAGTAGGAGGTGCAGCAACATGTGAAGAATTAGCATTACTAGTGGTGGTAATAGTCCAAACTTTAGCTACATTATTCTCTTTAGCTAGTTTTTCATTTTCTTCTCTATCCCACCTAGCACGCAATTCAGCCATTAATCTTATATTCTCATTAATTCTAACTTGGATGGCATTTGCTGTAGTAGTAATCTTATTATCAATATCATTATTAGGCATAACTTTCAATTTTAAAAGATTAACATCAGAGGCAAGTCTATCAACTCTAGAAGCAATAGTATCAATTTTATCAAGCTTTTCCTCAACAGATTTGTTAAAAGCAGTTTGTGTACTAATAAATTCTTTAAGCATAGATTCAAGACCAGAGGGTACACTCCTATTATTGTTGTAAGAATTCCCATAAGAATTACATAACCATTACCATTAGCAGAAGGATATGGCCTATAGTTATTACCAGAGTTGTTCCTATAAGCATTGTTGTTGAAATTATTATTTTTAATGAAATTCACATCAACATTTTCTTCTTGAGCAACCAATGAAGCTAAAGGAACATTATTTGGATCAACATTAGATCTACCATTCACAAGCATAGACATAATCACATCAATCTTATCACTCAAGGAAGAGGTTTCTTCAACAGAATTTACCTTCTTACCTTGTGGAGCTCTTTCCGTGTGCCATTCAGAGTAATTTATCATCATATCATCAAGAAGTTTTGTAGCCGCCCCAATGTGATGGACATAAAGGTACCTCCAGCAGCTGAATCCAATAAATTCCGTGAAGAAAAATTTAGTCCTGCATAGAAGGTTTGGATAATCATCCAAGTAGTCAGTCCATGGGTTGGGCAATTCTTTACCAAAGTTTTCATTCTCTCCCATGCTTGAGCAACATGTTCAGTATCTAATTGCTTAAAATTCATTATGCTACTTCTCAAAGATATAATTTTAGCGGGAGGATAATATCTACCAATAAAAGCATCCTTACATTTAGTCCATGAATCAATACTATTCTTAGGCAAAGATAGCAACCAATCTTTAGCTCTTCCTCTTAATGAGAAAGGAAACACTTTCAATTTAATAATATCACCATCTACATCCTTATACTTTTGCATTTCACAAAGTTCAACAAAATTATTGAGATGGGCAGTGATACGTCTCCAACGTATCGATAATTTCTTATGTTCCATGCTACTTTATTGATGATACCTATATGTTTTATGCACATTATATGTCGTATTTACGCATTTTCTGGACTAACCTATTAACAAGATGCCGAAGTGCCAGTTCGTTTGCTGTTTTTGGTTTCAGAAATCCTAGTAACGAAATATTCTCGGAATTGGACGAAATCAACGCCCAGGTTCCTATTTTTCCACGAAGCTTCAACACCCGAGAGCCGCCAGAGGGGCTGGTGGGCCCAGATGACATGGTGGCGCGGCCTGGGCCCTGGCCGCGCCACCCTTTGGTGTCATCGCCTCGTTGACCCTCCTGCGCCGCCTCTTCGCCTATATAAAGCCCCTGCATCGAAAACCCTTAAGGAGGAAGCCACGATACGAGAAAAGTTCCAGAGCCGCCGTCATCGCGAAGCCAAGATCCGGGGACAGGAGTCTCTGTTCCGGCAGCCGGAGCGGGGAAGTGCCCCCGGAAGGCTCCTCCATCGACACCGCTGCCATCTCCACCGCCATCTTCATCACCGCTGCTGCTCCCATGAGGAGGGGGTAGTTCTCCATCGAGGCTCGGGGCTGTACCGGTAGCTATGTGGTTCATCTCTCTCCTATGTACTTCAATACAATAATCTCATGAGCTGCCTTACATGATTGAGATTCATATGATGATGCTTGTAATCTAGATGTCATTATGCTAGTCAAGTGGGTTTTACTTATGTGATCTCCGGAGACTCCTTGTCCCACGTGTGTAAAGGTGACAGTGTGTGCACCGTGTGGGTCTCTTAGGCTATATTTCACGAAGTACTTATTCACTGTTGAAGAGCGTAGTGAAGTGCTTATTTATATCTCTTGATGATTGCAATGTGTTTGTATCACAATTTATCTATGTGCTACTCTAGTGATGTGTTATTAAAGTAGTTTTATTCCTCCTGCATGTGTGCAAAGGTGACAGTGCGTGCACCGTGTTAGTACTTGGTTTATGCTATGATCATGATCTCTTGTAGATTGCGAAGTTAACTATTGCTATGATAATATTGATGTGATCTATTCCTCCTACATATGCATGAAGGTGACAGTGTGCATGCTATGCTAGTACTTGGTTTAGTCTTTTGATCTATCTTACACTTAAGGTTACTTAAACATGAGCATTATTGTGGAGCTTGTTAACTCCGGCATTGAGGGTTCGTGTAATCCTACGCAATGTGTTCATCATCCAACAAGAGTGTAGAGTATGCATTTATCTATTCTGTTATGTGATCAATGTTGAGAGTGTCCACTAGTGAAAGTGTAATCCCTAGGCCTTGTCCCTAAATACTGTTGAGTTACTACTGCTTGTTTACTGTTTTACTGCGTTACTACTGCTGCAATACTACCACCATCAACTACACGCCGCAAGCTATTTTCGGCACCGTTGCTACTGCTCATATATATTCATACCACCGTATTTCACTATCTCTTCGCCGAACTAGTGCACCTATTAGGTGTGTTGGGGACACAAGAGACTTCTTGCTTTGTGGTTGCAGGGTTGCATGAGAGGGATATCTTTGACCTCTTCCTCCCTGAGTTCGATAAACCTTGGGTGATCCACTTAAGGGAAAACTTGCTGCTTTCTACAAACCTCTGCACTTGGAGGCCCAACACTGTCTACAGGAAAGGAGGGGAACGTAGACATCAAGCTATTTTTGGCGCCGTTGCCGGGGAGGAAAGGTAAAAGGTACTCACACTCCGGATCTCGGCTACTAAGCTATTTTCCGGCGCCATTGTAAGTACTCGAAGCTATTTCCTTTAGACTCTGCAATTGCGACATTTGGTTTCTTGTTTACACTAGTTAGGCATAATGGAAAACAACAAAAATATGAGAGATCTTTATGAACTTTATCTTGAATTAGGACATGATGTGTTTGAAGAGAGAATTAAAAAACCCATGGAACTTTATATGCATGATAATGGGAATGTTATTAGTATGAATGCTTTGAACACCATTGTTGCTAATGCTATGGAAAATTCTAAGCTTGGGGAAGCCGGCTTTGATGAGCATGATATTTTTAGTCCCCCAAGCATTGAGGAGAAAATTTACTTTGATGATACCTTGCCTCCCATTTATGATGATTATAATGATAGTAGTCTTTTGTTACCACCTGTTATGGAGGATAAATTTGATTATGATTACAATATACCTCCTATATTTGATAGCTACTTTGTTGAATTTGCTCCCACTACAATTAATAAGAATGACTATGCTTATGTTGGGAGTAGTAATTATTTTATGCATGAGACTCATGATAAGAATGCTTTATGTGATAGTTATATTGTTGAGTTTGCTCATGATGCTACTGAAAGTTATTATGAGAGAGGGAAATATGGTTGTAGAAATTTTCATGTTACTAAAATGCCTCTCTATGTGCTGAAATTTTTGAAGCTACACTTGTTTTATCTTCCTATGCTTGTTACTTTGCTCTTCATGAACTTGTTTATTTACAAGATTCTTATGCATAGGAAGCATGTTAGACTTAAATGTGTTTTGAATTTGCTTTTTGATTCTCTCTTTTGCTTCAACTCTCACCCTTATGTGAGCATCATTAAAACTGCTGAGCCCATCTTAATGGCTATAAAGAAAGAACTTCTTGGGAGATAACCCATGTGTTTTTTTACTACAGTACTTTATTTTATATTTGTGTCTTGGAAGTTGTTTACTACTGTAGCAACCTCTCCTTATCATGTTTTTGTGCCAAGTAAAGTTTCTATGTCAAAGTTGATGTTATATTTGGGATCGCTGCGCAGAAACAGCATTGCTGTCTGTCACGAATCTGGGCACAGTTCTCTGTAGAAAATTCGAAAAATCTGCCAATTTACGAGCATGATCCTCAGATATGTACGCAACTTTCATTAGTTTTGAGTTTTTCCATTTGAGCAAGTCTGGTGCCAGCTTTAAATTCGTCTTTACGGACTGTTCTTTGACAGATTCTGCCTTTTATTTCGCATTGCCGCTTTTGTTAAGTTGAATGAGTTTCTTTGTTCCATTAACTTTCAGAAGTTTTGTGCAATGTCCAGAAGTGTTAAGAATGATTGTGTCACCTCTGAACATGTGAATTTTTGATTATGCACTAACCCTCTAATGAGTTTTCTTGAAGTTTGGTGTGAAGGAAGTTTTCAAGGGTCAATAGAAGAGGGTGATATAATGTGATCGAGAAGAGTGAAAGGTCTAAGCTTGGGGATGCCCCGGTGGTTCATCCCTGCATATTTTAAGAAGACTCAAGCATCTAAGCTTGGGGATGCCCAAGGCATCCCCTTCTTCATCGACAACTTATCAGGTTTCTTCTAGTGAAACTATATTTTTATTCGGTCACATCTTATGTACTTTACTTGGAGCGTCTGTGTGCCTTTATTTTTGTTTTTGTTTTGTTATTTTATTCTCTGAATAAGTTCATCCTTGTGTGGGAGAGAGACACGCTCCGCTGGTTCGTATGAACACATGTGTTCTTAGCTCATAATATTCATGGCGAAGTTTCCTCTTCGTTAAATTGTTATATGGTTGGAATTGGAAAATGCTACATGTAGTAATTGGTAAAATATCTTGGATAATGTGATACTTGGCAATTGTTGTGCTCATGTTTAAGCTCTTGCATCATATACTTTGCACCTATTAATGAAGAAATACATAGAGCTTGCTAAAATTTGGTTTGCATAATTGGTCTCTCTAAGGTCTAGATAATTTCTAGTATTGAGTTTTGAACAACAAGGAAGACGGTGTAGTCTTATAATGTTTACAATATGTCTTTTATGTGAGTTTTGCTGCACCGGTTCATCCTTGAGTTTGCTTCAAATAACCTTGCTAGCCTAAGCCTTGTATCGAGAGGGAATACTTCTCATGCATCCAAATCCTTGAGCCAACCACTATGCCATTTGTGTCCACCATACCTACCTACTACATGGTATTTCTCCGCCATTCCAAAGTAAATTGCTTGAGTGCTACCTTTAAACCATTCAAAATTTATTACCTCTTATTTGTGTCAATGTTTTATAGCTCATGAGGAAGTATGTGGTGTTTTATCTTTCGATCTTGTCATTTACTTTTGACAGACTTTCACAATGGACTAGTGGCTTCATCCGCTTATCCAATAATTTTGCAAAAAGAGCTGGCAATGAGGTTCCCAGCCTCAATTAATTAACTTGCATTAATAATTCTCTTCACATGTTTTGCTCTGATTCATCAGTAAGCAACTTAATTTTGCAAATAGACACTCCTCCATGGTATGTGAATGTTGGAAGGCACCCGAGGATTCGGTTAGCCATGGCTTGTGTAAGCAAAAGGTTGGGAGGAGTGTCATCCATAAATAAAGAAAAACTAAACTAAAGTACATGTGTAAACAAAAGAGAAGAGGGATGATCTACCTTGCTGGTAGAGATAACGTCCTTCATGGGAGCCGCTCTTGAAAGTCTGGTTGATGAGGTAGTTAGAGTACCCGCTACCATTCGTTGACAACAACAAACACCTCTCAAAACTTTACTTTTATACTCTCTTGATGTTTTCAAAATAAAAGCTCTAGCACAAATATAGCAATCGATGCTTTCCTCTTTGAAGGACCATTCTTTTACTTTTATTGTTGAGTCAGTTTACCTATCTCCCTCCACCTTAAGAAGCAAACACTTGTGTGAACTGTGCATTGATTCCTACATACTTGCATATTGCACTTATTATATTACTTTACATTGACAATATCCATGAGATATACATGTTATAAGTTGAAAGCAACCGCTGAAACTTAATCTTCCATTATGTTGCTTCAATGTCTATACTTTAAATTATTGCTTTATGAGTTAACTCTTATGCAAGACTTATTGATGCTTGTCTTGAAGTACTATTCATGAAAAGTCTTTGCTTTATGATTCACTTGTTTACTCATGTCATTACCATTGTTTTGATCGCTGCATTCATTACATATGTTTACAATATGATCAAGTTTATGATGGCATGTCACTTAAGAAATTATCTTTGTTATCGTTTTACCTGCTCGGGACGAGCAGAACTAAGCTTGGGGATGCGATACGTCTCCAACGTATCGATAATTTCTTATGTTCCATGCTACTTTATTGATGATACCTATATGTTTTATGCACATTATATGTCGTATTTACGCATTTTCTCGAACTAACCTATTAACAAGATGCCGAAGTGCCTGTTTTCTGCTGTTTTTGGTTTCAGAAATCCTAGTAACGAAATATTCTCGGAATTGGACGAAATCAACGCCCAGGTTCCTATTTTTCCACGAAGCTTCCAGAACACCGAGAGCCGCCAGAGGGGCCCGGTGGGCCCAGATGACATGGTGGCGCGGCTTGGCCGCGCCACCCTATGGTGTCATCGCCTCGTTGACCCTCTGCGCCGCCTCTTCGCCTATATAAAGCCCCTGCATCGAAAACCCTTAAGGAGGAAGCCACGATACGAGAAAAGTTCCAGAGCCGCCGTCATCGCGAAGCCAAGATCTGGGGGACAGGAGTCTCTGTTCCGGCACCCTGCCGGAGCGGGGAAGTGCCCCGGAAGGCTCCTCCATCGACACCGCTGCCATCTCCACCGCCATCTTCATCACCGCTGCTGCTCCCATGAGGAGGGGTAGTTCTCCATCGAGGCTGTACCGGTAGCTATGTGGTTCATCTCTCTCCTATGTACTTCAATACAATAATCTCATGAGCTGCCTTACATGATTGAGATTCATATGATGATGCTTGTAATCTAGATGTCATTATGCTAGTCAAGTGGGTTTTACTTATGTGATCTCCGGAGACTCCTTGTCCCACGTGTGTAAAGGTGACAGTGTGTGCACCGTGTGGGTCTCTTAGGCTATATTTCACGAAGTACTTATTCACTGTTGAAGAGCGTAGTGAAGTGCTTATTTATATCTCTTGATGATTGCAATGTGTTTGTATCACAATTTATCTATGTGCTACTCTAGTGATGTGTTATTAAAGTAGTTTTATTCCTCCTGCATGTGTGCAAAGGTGACAGTGCGTGCACCGTGTTAGTACTTGGTTTATGCTATGATCATGATCTCTTGTAGATTGCGAAGTTAACTATTGCTATGATAATATTGATGTGATCTATTCCTCCTACATATGCATGAAGGTGACAGTGTGCATGCTATGCTAGTACTTGGTTTAGTCTTTTGATCTATCTTACACTTAAGGTTACTTAAACATGAGCATTATTGTGGAGCTTGTTAACTCCGGCATTGAGGGTTCGTGTAATCCTACGCAATGTGTTCATCATCCAACAAGAGTGTAGAGTATGCATTTATCTATTCTGTTATGTGATCAATGTTGAGAGTGTCCACTAGTGAAAGTGTAATCCCTAGGCCTTGTCCCTAAATACTGTTGAGTTACTACTGCTTGTTTACTTGTTTTCGTTACTACTGCTGCAATACTACCACCATCAACTACACGCCAGCAAGCTATTTTCTGGCACCGTTGCTACTGCTCATATATATTCATACCACCTGTATTTCACTATCTCTTCGCCGAACTAGTGCACCTATTAGGTGTGTTGGGGACACAAGAGACTTCTTGCTTTGTGGTTGCAGGGTTGCATGAGAGGGATATCTTTGACCTCTTCCTCCCTGAGTTCGATAAACCTTGGGTGATCCACTTAAGGGAAAACTTGCTGCTGTTCTACAAACCTCCACTTGGAGGCCCAACACTGTCTACAGAAAGGAGGGGGAACGTAGACATCGGCAAGAAGATCATCGAACTAACACCAGAAAATTGATCTCTCATAACCAGGTTCAGTAAAGCAGGTTTAATTTCAAAGAATTCTGCTGTAGTAGCAGGTGGAGCAATAGGTGTGCATAGGAAATCATTATTATTTGCGTTTGTGAAGTCACAAAACTTAGTATTTTCAGGAGTATTCATTTTAGCAACAGTAAATAAAGCAAACTAGATAAAGTAAATGCAAGTAACTAATTTTTTTTTGTGTTTTTGATATAGAGAGCAAGACGGTAAATAAAGTAAAACTAGCAACTAATTTTTGTGTGTTTTGTTTAGGTGCAGCAAACAAAGTAGTAAATAAAATAAAGCAAGACAAAAACAAAGTAAAGAGATTGAGAAGTGGAGACTCCCCTTGCAGCGTGTCTTGATCTCCCCGGCAACGGAAAAAGAGCTTGATGGCGTGTAACTCACACGTTCGTTGGGAACCCCAAGAGGAAGGTATGATGCGCACAGTAGCAAGTTTTCCCTCAGAAAGAAACCAAGGTTTAATCGAACCAGGAGGAGCCAAGAAGCACGTTGAAGGTTGATGGTGGCGAAATGTGATGCGGCGCAACAACAGGGATTCCGGCGCCAACGTGGAATCTGCACAACAAAACCAAAGTACTTTGCCCCAACGAAACAGTGAGGTTGTCAATCTCACCGGCTTGCTGTAACAAAGGATTAAGCGTATCGAGTGGAAGATGATTGTTTGCAAGAAAATAGTAAAACACAATTACAGAGATTGTATGCTATGTAAAGAATAGGACCGGGGTCCACAGTTCACTAGAGGTGTCTCTCCCATAAGATAAAAGCATGTTGGGTGAACAAATTACAGTCGGGCAATTGACAAATAGAGAAGGGCATAACAATGCATGTACATGATATGATAAATATAGTGAGATTTAATCCGGGCATTACGACAAAGTACATAGACCGCCATCCAACTGCATCTATGCCTAAAAAGTCCACCTTCGGTTATCATCCGAACCCCATTCGTATTAAGTTGCAAAGCAACAGACAATTGCATTAAGTATGGTGCGTAATGTAATCAACAACTACATCCTTAGACATAGCATCAATGTTTTATCCCTAGTGGCAACAGCACATCACAACCTTAGAACCTATCACGATCCCAGGTGTCAATGAAGGCATGAACCCACTATCGAGCATAAATACTCCCTCTTGGAGTTAAGAGCAAAAACTTGGCCAGAGCCTCTACTAATACGGAGAGCATGCAAGATCATAAACAACACATAAACAATAGATTGATAATCACCATAACATAGTATTCTCTATCCATCGGATCCCGACAAACACAACATATAGAATTACGATAGATGATCTTGATCATGTTAGGCAACTCACAAGATCCAACAATGAAGCACAACAAGGAGAAGACGACCATCTAGCTACGCTATGGACCCATGGTCCAGGGGTGAACTACTCACTCATCACTCCGGAGGCGATCATGGCGATGAAGAGTCCTCCGGAGATGAATCCCCTCTCGGCAGGGTGCGGAGGCGATCTCCGAATCCCCCGAGATGGGATTCGCGACGGCGGCGTCTCGGAAGGTTTTCCGTATCGTGGCTCTCGGTACTGGGGCGACGGGGGCTTTAAGTAGGCGAAAGGGTAGGTCAGGCGGGCGCGAGGGCCCACACCACAGGCCGGCGCGCCCAGGGCCCAGCGCTCTATGGTGTGGCCACCTCGTGGCCCACTTCCTTCCCTCTTCGGTCTTCGGAAGCTCCGTGCAAAAATAGAACCCTGGGCGAAGATTTCGTCCAATTCCGAGAATATTTCCTTACTAGGATTTCTGAAACCAAAAACAGAAAACAGCAACTGCTCTTCGGCATCTCGTTAATAGGTTAGTTCCAGAAAATGCATAAATATGACATATAATGTGCATAAAACATGTAGGTATCATCAATAAAGTAGCATGGAACATAAGAAATTATCGATACGTTGGAGACGTATCATCTACTACATCATGCCATTGCTATCTCGGTAACAAGTATCTTATTCATGCATTCTCCTATAGCATCCAACCTCTTGTAGGTTGCATTTTGGCATGAAATTATTTATTTCGAAGATATTGCGATTCTTGAAAAATTCTTTTTAAAGAAAACTTCTTATTTTTGAGTAATTTGAGAAGATGCATATGATGGGGATATATATATATATATAAATCATGCTCATGATTCACCCACCCAAATATGCCCTCTAGCAATTTATTGCATATCAATTCCTCAAAGAACTCTTATGTGCAATTTTGATGAAATTGCGAAGTAAATCCATATTTGTGATACTTGTTGCCTCTCTCAAAATATTCCAACTAGCTTTATCCCTTATTGTTAGTTGTGATGTTTTTGAGATTCTCTTGGTTGAAGCTCATTCATATGCCACAAGTGAATATTGGAGCCATAGGCTATATATGCTTTTTAAGCAAACATCCTTTGGTATATTTTATGACTTCATCTTGGATATCTTGTCTTATTTATTTTGTTAACCTCTTGTGTGTGCATGTTTCTTTATGGATCACTATGTCCACTTTAGAAACTTATATACATGCGAGTGTTAATCCATCACCTTGATATCCTTGTTCTTTGCCAACCATCTTTTACCCTTTTATTTCTAGTGGTGTTGGTAAAGAAGATTTATGAGTACTTGGTTTATTTGTGTTTCTTCATACACTCATATCTCGTAATTGTTGGACTCAAGTTATTCTTGATAAGCATATTATCTTTATCTTGGTTGTGTTCTAAATGATATAGAGGGAGTGAGGATTCCATGTTTATGCATATTGTATTCAAATGCAAACATTATAAATTATGCACGAACCTTGGGGAGCTTCCTTGTTTTTAGAGCACTATATCTCTCTTATCATGATATCTTTGTTTGTCCAATTGGTTCTTTGATTGCTTGCTTTATTTGTTAAAGCTTCCTTCACCATGTTATCCTTGTGCAATCTTTGATCCTCAATATAGTTTGACTTCCTTCAAATATTCATCATTGGATATGTGCATTTGATTCCACTCAAATTATGAGAAGTGCACACCTTGGGGAGGAACTCACATTATATTGGCTTTCTAAATTTTTCACCCATTTTGGCACTCGATGCCAATGGGGGAGAAGTTTAGAGGGTTTAAGGGAATGGTTTTATACTTAAGTTTGGTTTGTGCTTAAGTGTTTTGCCTCTCATGCATTCCATATTTATATGTCTTGCATGGTTGTATATATATAGTGGAAATTGTCCCAAAGGTTAATCTTGACAATGTATGCAATGAATTCATGTTCATCACACGTGCATACATTGTGGGGGAGTTTTCTCTATATATATTGGCTCTACTCACATCCCTTGCATTAGTTGTAGTTGTGTGAGTAGAGTTGGTTTTGATATGGGATAGTAGCTTTGTGTTACTTGACCATATCAAATACAACCTCTTGTATACAACTTATTCTCGGATAAGTTGCGTACTTGTCTCTAATATTCATTATATAAACCCTCTTATTGTGGTTGTCATCAATTACCAAAATGGGGGAGATTGTAAGGGTATATTGCCCCTATGTGTGGTTTTGGTAATTAATGACAACCCCTATGGACTAATGTTTTCATTGAGTTTATATGAAGGAATATTCCATAGGTACTACTTGTAGTCCATGTGTTGGATTCAAGTATGGATGCCATGAAGATAAAGATATACCTTGTGTATTGGCATCAAGATCATCGATTTAAAGATATATATATGATATGATCAAGAAGAAGAAATGAAGATGGAGTTCTTATGTGGAACTCAGTATTAGCCATGCTCTAGCTTATGTGATAAGCAATGAATGATCAAGATCTTAAGTGCTTGATTCCAAGTGAAGAATTCAAGTTATGGCTCTAAGTCGGTGTCATGATAGTCTCATAAGTTGAGCTATGGTTGACTAAGATTTAGAGCATGCAAGCAAATGAAGAATTCTATATACGCCTCAAGATAGTATGATAGAGCATGAGAAGATACAAGGTTGACCAATACAAAGAGTGAAGAATAGATTCAAGTTTGGTCAACACATGAAGCATGAAGAATGTGCCACGAGAAGTCATGTGGTAGGGTAAGCCGTGTCAATTATGCTTTATGAACTAACCCATCATATATGTTCCCTTGTGTTGTCTATGTGGGTTAGGTATCTTTCCATGGGCATGCATCAAAAGTGAGATCTCATATAGCCCATGAGAGGATGACGTCAAGTGGTGATCGTCATCAAGGTTGAGTTGGGAAAGTTCAAGACTGAGCATCTCAAGAGGATCATGTGCTTGAAGCTTGCCGTCCATTTTGGTGATAATGGACATATGAAGATGTGCATCAATGGAGCTTTCCCATCATGGTGTATGGGGGAGCATTTGTGAGTCTTCACGAAGCAACAATGATCAAGTGAGGCATTCCGGCTTGAGTTGAGCTTGAAGATCTATCATCGAGATCAAGCGGGATGCGCAAGGCAAAGGTATGGCCTTGCTAGGTTTTCCTTTTACCGGTCTCAGGGTGGTTGTTGGGAGACCGGGTTATAGGATACATAGCCGCACTATCAAGAGGAGCTTTCGGTTGGGTAACTTGATCACATCGTCTTAGGGAGCTCAACCCTTTGCATGCTTTGCATTCCATAAATCTATTGCTTCTTGATGTTTCTCTGTGTGAGGTTCTTGAGCTTGTTGCTAGCTTTACAACAAGCCCAAGTTCATCGAAAACGGAATCCATATGCATCTTCTATTGCGTTTTCAAGCTTGGAGGTTTTACCGGTGTCTCTTTTATAGATAGGTCAAACATTCATCTTATGGTTTTTATTCCGTGGGTGGACAATGATGTTTCTATGCATAAAGTTGTAGGGCTTGTTGTCCTGATTCCAACAAGCCCAAGATCATCGAAATCGGAGTCCGGACGCAAAAGTTATCATGGTTTTTGTAAACCATGTTTTCATGTTTGGCCCGGTGGCGCCGGCTGTCTGACCGGCTCGTCCGGCACAGACCGGCTCCCACACCGGTGCCATCCGGACGGTTTCCAGGGGGCTTTCAGGGGCGCCCGGTCCCTGGCCCGGTCGACCGGGTTTTCCGCCAGGCGGCCCGGTCCCTGGCCCGGTCTGACCGGGCTTTCCGCTGCACGAAAAACTCCCAGATCTGCCCCAAACGGTCATATTTCGTTTGGCTATAAAAGGGGCTTCTTCCCCAACAGTTTTCTAGGGTTCTTGAGCACGTTTTTGACCACCATTGTTGAACCTCTTGAGCTTGCTTCCTCTCCCTTCCCTCCCATGATTCTTGCTCATTCTTGAGGGATCTAAGAGAGGAGATCTAGATCTACAACCTCCACCAATCCATTTCTCCTCTAAGTGAGGGGAACCCTTTGGATCTAGATCTTGGAGTCTTTTGTTGACTTTCCCCATTGTTCTTCCTCTCCAATCTCATCTTAGCATTTGTTGCTTGGGTGGGATTTGAGAGTGAAGGACTTGAACACCTCTAGTGTTCTTGCTTTGCATCATTGCATAGTGTTGAGCTCTCCACCACGATTAGTTCGAGTGAGAGACCGTGAGCTTGTTACTCTTGGAGGGAGACCTCCTAGTTGGCTTGGCGGTTGGTGCTCCGGTGATCTCTTCAAGAAGATTGTGAAGAGGCCCGGGCTTCTCCTTCGTGGAGCTTGTGAAGTGGTTGTGGAGCTTGCCATCTCCGGAGCGGAGGAAAAGCTAACCATAAGGAAAGGGCCATTATCCTTCGTGGGTGTGGTTCGGAGAATAGGGTGAGCCTTCGTGGCGCGGGGAATCCTTCGTGGGACCTCCACTCCTCCAAACGTGACGTACCTTGTTGCAAAGCAAGGGAACACGGGAATACATCCTCGTCTCCGCGTGCCTCGGTTATTTCTATACCCGAGCTCTCTTACCTTGTGATAGCCATCGTGCTTGAAGTACATATATCTTGCTATCACTTGTGCTACATATATCTTGTGCCTATCTTGCTTAGCTCTAGTTGATATTGTTACACTTAGTTGAGCCTAGCATATTTAGGGTTTGTGCTTGTAAACTAAACGTTAGTTTAATTCCGCATTCCTACAAGACAAATCCGCAAGAGTTTTTAATTGCCTATTCACCCCCCCTCTAGGCGACATCTCGATCTTTCAGGGGCTCACGCCCCCAGGGAAGCTCGCCCGCTACGGCAACAAGGCCGAGAGCTCCTCCTCCGGGCTATCGAGCCGCGCACCGCGGCTGCCCGTGGCGGCGAGCTTCGAGGAGGAGGAGCTCGTCCCCGCTCGATCTCCAACCTTCTCCGCCGGGGACTACGTCCACGGCAGCGACGAGGAGGAGGCGGTGGGCAGACATTCGCCATCGCGAGGCGGAGCGAGGGTCGCTTCCGCCGGGAGGTCGACGCCATCCGCCAGTGCGGGAATACGAGGCGGCCCGCCGGGAGGCCCGCGTCCGCAAGGTTAAGGTCGAAATAGTCGAGCTTGACAAGGAGGACGCGTGAAGACTTCACGCCGCCGACGATCTCCGCCAGCACCGGCACCGCCGCGCGCGCCATAGCTAGTAGGCCGCATTTTGCTCATTTACCTAGGTTATTAGGTTGCCGGTGACAAACAATGATCATCGCTAGTAGTAATGTCAATTCCCCGCACTATGTAAGTATCATGCGCAATCGGAGCATCTATTTCATCTATGAACTATGATCATCGCCTAAAATTACCCGCGCCAATTCGAATTTCTGTTTTCAGTTTCATTTTACGGATTTTATTCTGCGCCGGAGCCAATTTCATCATAACTTGCGTTTTCGATGAACTGAACTCGCTTTGCCTTTTTTTTTTTTCGTCTGTTAGAGATGCTCTAACATCGGACTATTTGGATCACCGTTTTAGGTCGCCGAGTGAAGATGCCCAAAACAAGACGGCCTGCAGCGCCGTCATTGCGATGAGCAGCCTCCGCCACTGCCCCTGCTCGCCGCCGACGGCCTCGCCGCTGGACCTCGACGACCTGCTCCGCGAGATCCTCCTCCGCCTCCCACCGCAGCCCTCCTCCCTCCCCCGCGCCTCAGCCGTCTGCAAGGGCTGGCGCCTCCTCGTCACCGACCCTCGATTCCTCCGCCGATTCCGCATCCACCACCGCCGTAGCCCTCCCCTCATCGGGTTCTTCATCGAGAACATATTACCTTGCCGCGATCTCTCCTTCGAACCAACTCTGGAGCTCCCCAATCATGCCCCAGTCAAGCGCTTCTCTTTGCAGCCCCAAGATGGTGGCCTCTTCAGATTCCTCAGCTGTCGCCATGGCCTCGTCCTCATCATCCTCCGGAAGCGTAACAAGGTCCTGATTTGGGACCCTGTCACCGGCAACCAGCGCCACATTGCCGTTCCCCCGGGGTTCGAAATGGTGTTGACGTCTCTGATGAATGGAGCGGTGCTTCACGCTGCCGGAGATGCCCGCCACTTCCAAGTGGTCCTAATAGGCACATACCAAGAGCAACAAGATACACGAGTGGTCGCTCGCGTTTACTCCTCAGAGACCGGCCTATGGGGTAATGTCATCTCAACGAGCGTGTCCTCTCACACCTATATTTGTAGGGCCATGCGTTGTGTCATGGTTGGGAATTCTCTTTACTGGTTGCTTTCTGAGAAGTCATCTGGCATCCTTGAGTTTGATCTGGATAGGGAGAGCCTAACTAGGATACCTGTGCCACTGGACATCTATGCCAAGGGCAATGGCCGATTCACGGTTATGAGGGCGGAGGGTGGTGGTCTTGGTTTCCTATTTCTGTCAGGTTATGACGCCCAATTATGGAACTGTAAGAAAGATTCTGATGGTGTTGTTTCATGGGCACTGACAAGAAATATTCAATTGGGCAATCTACTTTCCCTCAAACCATAGAAGGATAGACTGTATCTAGTGATAAAAGGGTTCGGTGAGCACAATAATGTGCTGTTTCTAGTAACACCTATCGGCGATTTCATGGTTCAGCTTGAGTCTATGCAGTTCAAGAAACTCTCTGAAGCCAACTTCGTGACTGTTTATCATCCATTTGAAAGTGTCTATACTGCAGGTAATTCCATGCCTTTACACTGTGGGTAGAACAAAAGAAAAGTTTCTTTTTGATTATTCAATATTTCGTTGATGGAAATTGTTCACGTCGTTTCACCTGAAGCTAACAATTTCAAGTACTGCCTTATTCAAGTGACATTGTTCCTTATATAGTGACATTGTTCAATTTCTTTTGGTGCTTGAATGCTTGATGATCTCTTCCTTATATAGTGACATTGTTTTGTAGTTTTTTTTGTGTCGATGCTTGTGTGTTGGTGTTTCACGTATTAGTTCTGATATAGAAAAATATTTATTAGCGGTATCTAGTATAGTTTATGACACTAGTTCTTTGTCTGTCGTTGTATCTGCGATTGAAAAAAAAGTAGTAATGCAGTTTATGACAGTAGTGTTAATGTGTTATTACAATTATTATCACTATTGGACTATGTGGTTCAAGTTTATTGAACTGTCCCTATCCAGTTAGGATATGAATATCAGACAATAAAACCATTAACACCAAGATTAGCAAATTCTTTGTATAATAATTGAACCATATGTCTTTGTTGTGTGCCTATTCACATGCGCAAGAACTGTATGGGTGCGTTTGGTAGCCTGCATGCCTCTTGGCTCGCATCGGCCCAGCTTTTTTCGGCCCGTTTGGTTACCTGGCCGAGGCCGCGTTCTTGCACGAACCGCTTCTCAAAGCACCCTCGGGCCAGGCCCTGGAGGAACGCCCGGTTCGGCCGTTTCTAGTGAGCCACCCCCGTTTCCGCAGAAGTGGAGAACACCGCGTTCTCGCAGAGCCACCGTGGGAGATGGCGGGAGCTCGCGCGGGACGGCGAAATCTCGGCGGGATGAATTCGGTCACCGCGCTTGAATTTTCGCCACCGTATATAGGGGCGGTTCTCTCACCGGCAAATCCAAATCCCCCATTTTCCCCATTTCGAGCTCATCCACCGTTCCCGATCTAGCGACATGGCCGGCTCTACCTCACCCGCACGGTCGGCGAGGCTTGCGGCGGCGACGGCGGCTGTGGCGGCGGCTACTGGGCTCGGATGGTCGTCTTCTTCCTCTGCGTCGATGACTTTGGTTGTGGTAAGCTTCTGCAAACCCTAGCCTTAGATCTAGATCTTTTGGGTACACAAGGGGGGTCTAAACGAATCCATTGTAGGACATTCCTTCCTCGCCGGTCGAGGTTGTGGAGGTTGTCCAGGTTGCATTTGACTCTACGACGGGTTGTCGCCGTTGACTCTTCCACTGGGACGGTGGTGCTGCCTGCATCTTCGCCAGGGTCTTGCTTCCCCAACCTCGGTGCTGCGTGTGGCTCCTTTGACTGTAAGGCCGCTCTTACTTATCTCGTTGTTCATTGATGTGGTAGTGGTAGTTCATTGATGTGGTACTACTTAAGGATGTGGATGTGGTACTGGTAGTGGTGATAGTTCATTGATCTGGTAGTGCTTAAGGATGTCGATGTGGTAGTGGCAGTTTATTGATCTGCTAGTGTTTGTCATGTAGGCGATCATACCTTTGGGCTCCCCTGTCTACGCCTACTGTGAATGATCAGCCATGTCTGATTGCAAGCAAAGCAGCCATGGTTTGGAAACCTGAGCTATCAGAGTTTGTGCTGAACCAGCTCGTCCGTAGTGGCGTCTGCTTTAACATGGGATTCAAGAAGCAGCAGATGAAGAAGGTAGCCGCGGATGTTCTTGCATTCGCTGGTGTACATGTCACCACTCTTCAGATGTACAACCACATCAAAACTGGAGGACGAAGTGGAGCATCGTTATGAAGATGAAATCCGATCGCATTCTAGACTGGAGCGAAGATGGTTGCTGCTTCTACGACAATGATGAAGGGACGGCGGACGAGTACATCCATGTACGAAGCCTCATTGAGTTCCTGCATAGATATGGAAGTATATATATGTGAATGTCGTCCGCACTAACAGTTGTTCCTTGTGGAT
Organism: Lolium multiflorum; assembly: GCA_030979885.1. Classification (NCBI taxonomy): domain Eukaryota; kingdom Viridiplantae; phylum Streptophyta; class Magnoliopsida; order Poales; family Poaceae; genus Lolium; species Lolium multiflorum. Next base: position 107,775 of record JAUUTY010000394.1, read on the forward strand.
TGCAGCGCTACCCGAAGCACCGTTAGTACGTCGGAGCCCCGATCACGAACTACACTCAGATGAAGACGATCTTCACTCCCCGGTTTGTGTGCAAGGCGCAGCTATTTCAGCCTAACTTGCTGGTCAGGGCTATCGACTTCATTGCAGACAATGAAGCAGAGTATGCCATGTACCGTAAGCTGCAGCCACCGGAGAGGAGGAGTTGGCTTAGGACCCGGCTCCGCAACCAGTTTCCTGGTTGGTGCTTCTGCTTCCTTCGTCATGATCTGCTGATTTTGGGAGGTGATCTTGTATCCCTCCATTACCTAGGACTTGCTACAACATGATCCCCGGTCTGTAATGATGAACTTGTTCGAGGTGGTATATACTAACCCCTCGTGTGATGAACCTGTGATGCATCACGAAGTAGTTGCTTCGCTCGTGATGCATCGCCCACTAAGTAGTTGGTGTGTATTACCAGCACCTTTTGTGATGAACTGAATCTGATGTGTGGTGCTAGGTAACCTCCTCACCACTCTAATGGAAGGGGTTACCACAGTACGCAGCTATGTGCAACCAAACACGCTGTGGGCTGCACAAGCAGCGAAGAAAGTAGTGGAAACGAACAATCAAACGATGGGGCCTGGCTTCCCTCTCCGGCGTAGAAAAGGCCGCCCAGGCTACCAAACGACCCAGCTTTCATGGCCCATGGCCCGTTCGCGCCGCGCAGGTGAGCCCATCTCGCTGGCGCAGTGAGCCACGAATTGGATGTAGGCTACCAAACGTGCCCTATAATGCTAATGCTATTGCATAGCTGCATCGCAGTTTTTTTCTTAATATGAGATGCATTACAGTTGTAAGTTGAAGGCAATTGCTAAAAAACTAGACCGAACCAACTAAAATGCCAAATGTGTTGCTCAATAGGTAGTTAGTTGTGTTTGTCATGCAATATTGTTCTCTCCTGGTTTTGCTAATAATCGTACATCCATAATAAATGTACGAAATAAGTGTTCATTTCATCACCTGGAAGGGAGTCCTGCTGCTATGCAGTATGCACCAGGATTTTTTAATAAACTGAGTTCATTTGATATTTAAAGGATAAATTTATTTAAAAATTATATCCTGTTTTGAGGGATACTCTTTGAACTTGACAATGTTGTGGTTTTGTCTATCCATGCCTTTTGTATGTTGTATCAAACCTGGGTTGTTTTTATAAAATTATGCATGTGGGTTTATCTGAATATCTCCTTGATGCATTGTCATTTCTAGTTGGCTTTCTGTTGGAATGTAATTGGTTGTTTGACTTCTTATCCTGTAGAAACAGGCAGTGGCAGTGAACATGATGGAGGTGGACTTTTGCACAATGCATAAGATGTTTGTCTGGTCAGATATGCTATTGTGTTGTATTGGTTGAGCAGGTAAGCTTACCTTCTGTATGCAAGTTTATCTGAAATGTTGCTTTAATTGCCTACCATTTTTCTGTTATTTCTCAAGTACCGAATTGTAAGAGAGACTCCAGAATTCTCTCTACGACCTTTGCTAAGCTATTGCTCACCTGGCTGCCACCCATCATGCTTTCGTACCAGTCTTGAGTCCTGGATCTTTTCTCTAGGCCTTGCTTGCATCTGTTCCTGAGTAGCTTTCTATTAGTACTCCTCCAGTTCATTCTAATAGTGCAAGTGCTTATATCCCTCTAGCTTCTCAGATGACTGATGACTTGGGACCTTCCCCATTCCATATTTGTGTATATGTTTGTCCTGCTCATATATAAGAACGCTGTCATATTAATTAAGCTTACTCTCTTATTTCTTCTACTTTAGTTAGCATGTATGCTTAATAATTCACACCTTACACATAAAAAAAAAATCACTAGATTCATCACAAAATCTTCTTTCGACACAAATTGCACATTTTCACATTTGGCATTTCATATCTTTTTAGTATTAGGAGTTGAAAGTAATGGTCAAAGGTTTTTTTTATGCTGCACATAATTTTGAAAGAAAATTACATCTGTTTTGGACAGAAGTTGTATCAGCAAATATGGCCATGAGCTAGAAACCAGATGTCTCTGTTTTCTACTCCATGAGGCCCCTCAGTGGCGGATCTAGGATCTGATAGGTGGGGGTGCCAAGCTTAATTTGACCACAAAGATTTAATCATCTAGCATTTTAATACCTAATACAGCATGGAATTAGCCCTAATACTTGTATATAAGAAGAACAAACTATATTTTGGAGCCATGGCACCCCCACTGGATACGCCCCTGAGGCCCCTCATATGGACATGATAACAAATAATATTTCAACTGGTATTTAACCTGTGATTCATTTAACTAGAGAATATGTTAACAATCGAATTCAAGGCATGCCCATATGAATTGATTTTTTTTTTCAATGTTCTCTGTTTCTGATATTGGTTCTGTATGGTAATCGCGAGATGATTCAACTATGAGCTTTTGGCACAACTTCCACAAATGGTTAAGCTAATTTCTGTGCCAACATATATATGCTCAAAACTCCGTAAGCCCCTCGAATGTCCATGATAACAAATATTACTATTTTAAATGATTTGGTAAAGTAGGTTGTTCATTATTTGCCTCTACGGTAGGTATTTAAACCACTGATCTTATAAGCTTGTACCGAGATCAGAGCAAGAAAATTCGGAAACTGGTAACTTGAAGCATATGCCATCTGTTTCTAATGTTGGTTCTTTCCAATAATGCTTAGATGATCCAGTTTTGAGCTTCTGGCTCCATTTTCATAATGATTAAGCTAATGCAGTGGCTTTTCAATGATCAACTAGTAGGTTTGACTGATGTGATTGGTTGCTCCGCAGGATATCTAGAGTCAAATTCCGGCTGCAGAGATGCAGAAATGGTTTGCTTGCTGCAGGTTCTTCCATGTTGTGTAGCATGCACCGGTCAGTGGTGAAGTGGATTTGTACTTGTAGAAAGTAATCAGTTATTTTGTTAACTATTATGTCAAGTCTGCAACTATTAGTGAACTTGCATGAAGACGTGACGACTTGCTTTGATTAATCTATGCCTTTCAGTTAGTATTGTTTTCGATCTGTGTGCACGTTCATATTTTCTGCTTATGCCTCATCTAGTTGTGCATTATTTTTGTGTAAGTGGCAGGCTGACGCCTAACACATTTTGTTCGTTGCTGTTACAGTCACATTCTTTTTGCAAGTCACGCAGATAGGCTATGGTACCATCTGCCCGAACTGAGTGATCCATCCATCATCGTCATCAAGATTCCATGATTCATAGTTGATCTTTCACAGCTCTTGCGAACTGATTCCTTTGCACCTTGTATTGTTTGGCCGTTGGATTTAGGGCCTGTTTGGTTTCCGGCCACACTTTGGCAAGCCTAACTTTGGCAAGTGTGGCAGCCACAAAAGTGTGGCTAGGATTTTGGAAGCCACAAAGTGTGGCAAAAGTTGGCAAAAAATTCACTCTATGACAAGTGGACCATATGAATAGTGAAGTGTGGCAGCTCTAAAGTGTGGCAAAAACCAAACGCATGCCAAATTGCCAAACTTTGGCTTGGCAAAGTGTGACTGAGAACCAAACATGCCCTTATGTATAAAACGGTTGTTGAAGCCTAATTTTCTAAGTCAGGTATATACCACATCAAAGCCACATTTTGTGTGAGAAAATCAAAGCCAAAGTGACATTCACGTACACACATGACACATATATCAAAGAAAAAACAACTCATTTATTCGATCCATTGCTCGACAAAAGCTCTTCGAATAATTTCAGTTTTTTCTTAGAATGGTACGGACAGCTCTTTATTTTAGATGTACAGCTTTTCAAAATGACTGAATGGTAGGGCTGCATTTCTTGTTGCAGTTCTGCACGCCGTGCACCATAAGGAGGAGCATGCACCCATGTGGGCTTCACTGTTAGTTTTGGGCTTCCGGCAACTGCTTGCACTTCGCTTCACTAGGTTGTAGTACTGGGAAAACCCTATTCACCGCCTGCGGGTGCTATCTAGAATGCCACGCACCCAGCCTGTATTTGGGCCTGGCCAGTTACTCCGCCACGCTCAAAGCTCCATTTGGTTTTCTAGTAAATATGTGTGTCTTGACCAATATAGATTGAACAAAATACATCATATGTCCATTATTAATGTACCAAGAAAACATCAGTATGGTAGTCGTGCCTATTTGGTAAGAATGGTCCTGAAGTAACACACCTATAGACTTCATAAAAAACACATACATACACAACTTAGTCCCTGGCTCCATATTTTCCATAATCCTTATTACTTTCTCCGTACAATAATATAATATGTTACTACAAACAATATATTTATATACTATGTGACGTAAGGAGAACAACGTGACATAAAAATAAGTTAAACCATGATCAAGTTTGGTCTATGCTTCACAAAAGCGACAAAGTAGTAGTAACTTTCATATGTTGGCATTATTTCTCATAACTTTGGTATGCAACCATTATTTCCCCCTATGTGTCATGCCCTAGTCATTTCTTTCAGTGATGTTATCCACCTTCCGCGTAATTCAGAAACCATCAAAACATCAATACACTAGAGAACGCAATAAGCCTCACAAAAAGGTTGATCATCCCGTATTCCCGTATCAAGCCGGCAAACATGTGAGTACGGTAGTGAGAATTGGTAACACCTTGTGCTAATACTCGTTTCAAATAACCACCAATGTCTTATAATGTACACTATATTCAGTAGGAAGCTAATACAAGTACATAATCACCCAGCTCTCCATGCTGTATAACTCACGAATCAGTTCAAGTCCTTGTGCTAGGACAATAAAAATTAAGCTCCATTTTTTTCAAACCACAATATTCACATTTTTCTTTGCAATTCAGTGTCAAGTGTTTCAGTGTATGTCTAAGACTCATTACCCCAACTATTGTAACTCTTTCATCATAAAATCATTTGTTTTATGCCTGCATTTAGGAATATCCAATGACAGTGTGAATGCATTTTCCTATATTATCACCACTAATATAAAATTTAATGTGGCATTCATGTGTCCCCTTTTCATGTTTTTCATGGATTTACAATATGTGAGAAGCCCATATCCAATGTATCAACATGCTGTTACCTGCCAAAACCCACCGGCGGGCAATGGTTAAGCAACACGAAGAGCCGGGAGGCTCCCAAGGCCGCTTAGTGGACCCTGGCACCTCGCGTCGTCCCGCAAGTCTTCCAGCCACGTCCTGGCGGTTAGGGCGTGCCACCTGACCTAGACCCGATCAGGAAGGTGTTAGATTGCTTCGATTGTTCCTGCATGGTAGACACGTAAACATTAAATACGAGCCCTATCGGCTCTCAGGTTGCCCTGTGGATCGGCTCAAAGAGCCGATCGCCCCATGGTTCACGTTGGATTTGCAATGACATGGGGATCCTGCTTAATCAAAACAAAGCTGAAACGATCTACGACAGTTTAGGGTTTTCACCGCATAACCGGAACATCCTACGCGTGATCGGGCCTAGCAGATACGGAAGATGATGAAAACTACCCCTACAAGAGGCCTAAAAACCAACATTACGTCAATTCCCGGATCATCCCTCGTAGGAACGGTAAACAACACCTAACGCACTACCGGATCGTCCGACCCCAGCATAAGGCCTAACTATGCAGATATTAAACTAATCCTTGCGGAGCAAGGAGCAACTATAACGGATCGGATCTACTAAGTAACGAACAAGCAAGATGCTGCCCTTACACCAGGATAGGTGTAAGGGCAGCTAGGTATCGAGGGACGGCATTGCCACGCAGATATGCACGAGAAAGCATCAATGCAAGCTCCTAAACACCTAATGATAAGTAGTACTGCTCGCCATCAACAACGCTTCAGCACGAGCAGCACAAGGTAGACGAATAAACATATACTCCCTAGATCGCGAGATGCGATCTAGGCAACATGATGCTTACCCGGAAGAAACCCTCGAAGGAAGGGGTGGCGATGCGCCTGATTTGTGTTTGTTGTGAACGTGATTGTCCTCCTTTCTCGATAACCCTAGATACATATTTATAGTCCAAGGGACTTTCTAAATGAGGCGTGCACCTAACCGTGCACGAGCCAGACTCTATCTGTTAATTCTAAACATGATACGATCTAATATATTACAGATACATAGGCAGTTAAGCCCAAACTCTTAGGCACAAAGCCGCTTCAAAGACGCTTCACGTGTAATCTTCAAAGCCCGTCTTCGCTTACGGCCCATCTCCTGATTTGGCCAAAATCGGGTGATAACACATGCCCCCCTGGTTTTGATAATGATAATTGCAAAACCATCTGTCTCCTTCGAAGGGTCATGTCGTGGCAGAACCGTCGCAGTATTCTTCATCATGACGTCTTGCCTTCCCAACTTCTCTGCACGATTTGACAGTTTTGGCCCTACGTCCTCGGAAACTGTTCGAGCATTGAATCCCCAATATATTTCCTTTTATTAACCGCATCGAACAGTTCACTTCTTCATCCTCCTGCTCCAAACCAGCCATCGGCCGAAAAACCCTCCTCCTCTGCAACCATGTCTTCCTCTTCCTCCTCTCAATCCTCTTCCTCGAGTGAGCTGGAGCCAGAGATCAGCCAGATGGAAGCGCACAATAGGCGCGCTCCCAAGCATTGGGACGAGCAAGAGTTCGACTTCGACTTCGTGCCAGAGGGCCGACCCGAGGACCTCGTCTGGTCTGATGGCGACATGCCCCTGACTGACGGGGAAGACGATCTCCGATTCCTGATCGACGGGGAACTGGAGGCGGAAAGCGACGACGACGACCCTCTCTTCCGGGGTAAATTCACCTCCTCCACCAAAGAAGAAGAAGAAAGAAGAGGACGACGAAGACAAAGACATCTCCTCCGACACGAAGAAGGAACCAGAGGACGACACCTCCTCCGATGAACCGCCGCCAAAGCGCATCCGCGGCTGGGCCTGGTCCGATGAGGAGGACGATGATGAAGAGGAAGAAGCCTCCGCTGAAGGTCACAGTAGCAGCGACGAGGAATTCGTCGACAGTAGCAATGACGGCAGCTACCCTAGCGACGCGAAGACGGCAACAGCCCTTAGAGTAGGGATTTACTAGCCTAAGACTAGCAGTAGCAATCTGTTCCCCTTCTGTTGAGCAATCAGCTTCTTCTTGTAAGAAATCCCCTTTTAATTCAATGGAGATGGATAGATTCCTCCTTTTGAGGGCAACCAGCTCTTCCATGTAAGAAATCTGATTTATCAACGAAGAATTTCCTCTAATTTGACTTTGTCGATGTTCCTCAAATTGATTTAGCCGACTCCACTTAACCAATGCTTAATGAGCCGATGTCAACGCATCGGTCCTACGTAATCCATCCTTCCAATCCTCAACTGACGACTTTGAGACCGGGTAGATAATGTGAAGTCTCCAAGAAAGCCCTTAAACTCCTCCCACCAGGTCCAATAATCTTCAAGAATTCATCATTTGTTGAAGAAAGTTGCGGCGAAGGATCAGCCGATGACATCCCAATCGGCTTCTAAAACAGAACATCTACCAGACCAGCTGCCCCCCGAGCCTCAGCCAAGGCGAGACTAGTGGTGAGGACGCGCAGATTAGGCAAAGGGCTTTGCAGGTAATTTGAGGCAGTCACTATGCAGAAGCAGCCAAACTTGCCCCCCATTGATTACCTTCTTCTCGCCGAAAGCCGATGTTGCAAACGAAATACTGATGGCTCGGATCTTGTGTAATTGCACTATAGTCGATGTCCAAGCATCGGCTGTGCTGAAAATTCTTTTGTATTTCCAATTTTTATCAGCCGATTGATTCATGAATCGGCTCCCCTGGGTACATACTTCGTGGTCTTGTACGCCTTGTACCTTCCCCGTATATGCCCCCCGATCTCCCCAGCTGATAGACAAATGTCAGTAGCTTCCACGAGGAAAAGGGCAATTCCGGGCGCCCAAACTGACGCTTCTGCTAGCACCGCTACACTTGAAGACTTGCAAACGAAGTTGGAGATCCTCGCAGAGTGGAGCCTCGCCATGTACCCCTTGAGTCGATGGCCGTGCATCGGCTTTTAATTTCTTAAGTCGATGTCTACGCATCGGCTGTGCCCAAATTTTTTGGATTTTCCATTCTTTAAATCTTGAGCTGCTGGGCCATTGGCAGCCCTTCGTATCCTCGTGTCTCATCCATCTATGTGCCCCCCGAGCCGATTCTGTCAAGTAATTGATGGTATCGGCTCTTCAGGCATCTGTTGGATCAATGCTGAACACAGACAAAGGTATGTCGAGGATAATTTTGGCCGATTGCGGGAATCGGCCTCCCCTTTCATTACAATAGTTCGTGAAGGTTTAGCACTTCTTGGTTTTCCACTGTAGCTACGTGACATGCTGGAAATAAGATCCTTTGCTTTTCATTTTTTGAGGGCCGATCGCAGGGATCGGCCTTGCCACGCACGTCCAATGTCTTGGACCTACTACTTTGTCGGGATCACGGACACCGTGTTTGTATCAGCCGATGCCTCTGCATCGGCATCAGCCGATTCCTGTGCATCGGCTTTCATCTGTTTGGGGCGCCATACTTTCTTTGGCGGGCGCGCTTCGTCTCCAATGTTTGCTGAATTTTCACGGCCAGATCGGGCCGTGCCTTCCTCAACGTGTACAGTACGTGCCTCGGCTTCTTCCAGGTTTCGCACCGCCGCACCTACGCTTTTGAGAATGGCTGAGTCCATCAGGGCACCACCTTGGTCGGTGATACCTATCTTCTTCTCCATCTGACTCCTCAAAGTCTTCTTCTTGAGATGACTCAGCTCGTTTATTCTGAGGTGGGAGGGGCCCTAGACGCTCGAACACTGAAACTTCATTTGTCCTCCTCCTTTGCTGTTTGCATTCTGGCGCCTCGATTGTTGGCAATCGGCTCATTCCCGAGTCCCAAGAATGTTTGAAGAAAGGACACCCTGCTTATCCATGTTGTCTTGCTCCCCGACCTCCTCTAGCGTGACGTTCGTACCGTTGTTTCGTCATGCCGACGATACCTCCGTTTCCTCGCATCACACCGACGATATCTTTCATCGTCTTCGTCGTAGCGCCGACGTCGGTCGTACCGCTGCTCATATTTGTTGAGGAGATGCACGGAGAGTGGGCGCTGATACCGTATACTTCTCACCTCCTCCTCGGTTACCGTCTACCATCATCTTGGGGCCGGTCGCGTGGAACGGCCTCTCTTTATCTTTGCCACGAGAGGCTGCTCTCTCTATCTTTGCCACGGGAGTGGCTGCTCTCGCTTTGTCCGCGCCATGGCGGTTCACAAACCCTGCCATATTGACATCAAAAGAGAACCCTGGCTCCCTTATGGAGTGGCTCGGTCCACCATGTTGACGTCAGGAAACGGACGCATGTCTACCTTTATGGCAAACGTCCGAAAGTTAATCGGCCCGATTCTATCGCCATCTGAATTTGTGCGCAATACTTTGCAGTCGTTGGTGGTGTGCGTGAACGTATGGTGCCATTTGCGTATGGCCTTTTGTTCACCTCTTGTGCCGTAGGGGTCTTGTGTCCTTCGTAGCTTCAATCGTTTCTTTTTCAGTGCATCGAAAATGCACTTGCTCACGCAAAGTCAAACCCTCTTGGAGGCCCCGGCGGATTCACCCATTTGCAGGACACAGAACGGCGTCCGAGTCCATTCGGCTACTGCGACTTCCCGATCTTCCAATCTTCATCTTCATCGCATTGACCAGGCTTATCGCGCGCTTGAACTTGTCTTGGTACACTGGATGGCGCTGTTCATATAAGGTCAGTCTGGACCATGTGCGCCAGCGAGTTGTACTCCACTTGGAACGTCAGGTCTTTGAATGACGCTGCAAGGCCTGCCACGGCCAGCTCGATGCTTCTTTCTCAGATAAATGAACCGAATAACATCGGTTCTTGACAGTTCAAACGCTGAATGTACTCAGACATCCTCTCCTCGCTTTGCCGAACTGTGCTAGTTCGGCAATGCCCAGAGCTTCCGAATGATATTGTGTGTGAAACTGTTCCTCCACTGCTTCCATGATCGCATGAATTTGGTCGCAACGAGGTGTACCATCCAAAAGCTGGACCGGTGAGGATTGCGAGAAGAACCTCACCCGTAGCTGATCCGATGCCGAAACCATGCCCAACTGGGCCAAGTATCGGATTGAGATAGATCCTTCGACCCACTGAATTTGGTGAAGTCCGGAGCCGATACTTAGGTGGTAGTGGGATCAGATCAAACTCATTGGGGTACGGCTTGGAATAGCCGATTATCTTCTTCTTCGGCAGATGCCGAATGGTCTCTCAAGACCGCACCGATCTGATCCGCGGTGGAGGTAGTAGCAGCTGAGCTTTCATGGATTGGTGCAGTGGCATACTTGGCTAGCCACGCCGTTTCTCAAGATCTGCTCCCAAACCTCCGCCGTCGCAGTCCCTCTCGCCGGAACAATTGCTCCTGCCCGCAATCCCTCCCGTTGGAGCTCGGATCGCCCGCGTCCGCTGTTGCAGCACAAACGTGCACACGTATCCGTGCGGGATCTCCTTGGTGGTCATAGGAATCGGAGTCGCCCGGATCACCTCCAACCTTGTAGACAACGTATGCCGGTGAACCTTGTTGCTGTGGAGCTGCCATCGCGTACGGCAATGGTGGCCTGGTGTGGAGTTGCACCTCTCCCTGGTGAGTCCCTAGAACAGGTCCTGAAGGGGAGTACCGATGCTCCATGATCTCTTGCACCACATGGAGCGCAACGCGCTCCAAAGTATTTACCAGGCTCTCAGAATGCCGATGCAGCGAGTGAGCCACCACGTAGTTGATTTCCTGTCGCAGGGCTCTGGTACGTTCCTCTGAAGGGAGAGACAGATCCAACCCTTCGAGGACGCCTTGTGGTGTGAATCCTTTGAACCTGATGCCGTGCGAATGGGTCTTCTCAAAGGAGCCGATGAGTTCGGCTTCAACGATGGCCTTCAGCTCATCGTACTTCTTCTTGTGTTCCGCAGGGAGATCCTCGTATGTGATCTGTTCCTCTGCCATCTCGGATGTCGGTGTTGACGTGGATGTTGCAGAAGATGTCCCACCGGGCGTGCCAGAATGTGTTACCTGCCAAAACCCACCGGCGGGCAATGGTTAAGCAACACGAAGAGCCGGGAGGCTCCCAAGGCCGCTTAGTGGACCCTGGCACCTCGCGTCGTCCCGCAAGTCTTCCAGCCACGTCCTGGCGGTTGCTAGGGCGTGCCACCTGACCTAGACCCGATCAGGAAGGTGTTAGATTGCTGAAAGTGCATGGAGCCCCCATGAGTGGTTTTGGTAATTAATGACAATCCCTATGGACTAATGTTTGCATTGAGTTATATTTGTAGGAGTTGTCCATAGGCAATTCTTGAACCATATGTTGGCTTCAAGGTTGCAATAAGAAGAAATTGATGAAGGATATCAAGTGTCAAGTATGTCTTGAAGATGAAGATGAAGTGAGCCCTAGAGTTACTTCAAGACATCAACATGATGAAGAATGAAGAAATGGAGTGCAAGTTCAAGATGAGCCATCTCGAAGAGGTCCTTTGCTTGAGTCTTGCCATCCATATGGTGATCATGGATATGTGAAGATGCGCCGAAGAAGAAGCTCTCCCATGGTGGATTATGGGGGAGCAATCCACATGGTGGTCATGGTTATGTGAAGATGCGCCGAAGAAGAAGCTCTCCCATGGTTGATTATGGGGGAGCAATCCTCAAGACTTCGTCAAGCAAACACAAGCAAGAAAGGCGTTCCATCTTGTTGAGGTCAAGATCGTCGTCATCGAGCTCAAGTGGAATGCGAAAGTATAAGGTTTGCTCTTGATAGGGTTTCTTTCTCACCGGTCTCATAGTGTAGTTGGAGACCGGTTTATAGTTTAGTTGCCGTACTATCAAGAGGGCTCTCGAGTGAGTAACTCGATCGTATCGTTCGGAGAGAGCTCAAACCTTTGCATCCTTGCATCATCTTTCTTGGTTGTTATTTGGACCTTATCCATGTGATGTTTTAGAGCTTGTGCTTATTCTCATGACAAGCTCTAGTTCATCGAAAACGGATTTCGCATAGATCACTTGTTGCGTTTTCGAGTTTGGTTCATCATCTTTCTTGGTTTTATTTGGATCTTATCCATGTGATGTTTTAGAGCTTGTGCTTATTCTCATGACAAGCTCTAGTTCATTGAGAATGGTTTTTGCATGGGCAACTTGTTGCATTTTCAAGATTGGATGTTTTACCGGTATGTCTTTTTTAGATAGGTCAAACCTTTCATCATTTGTTTCTATCCTCCCTTGTTGGACTATGATGGTTTCCTGCATGATCTTGTAGAGCTTGTTCCTAGCTTCAAAACAAGCCCAAGATCATCAAAATCGGAGTCCGGATGCTAAAGTTATGCCCGTTTTAGTTTTGGTGATTCTGCAGTTTTCTGGGGGGCGGATAATCCGGCCCGAAGGACAAAACATGGACAATATCCGGCCAAATATCCGGCCCGAGCCAGGGGCGATTTTCGGGGGCCGGATTATCCGGCCCGGGGGCGGATTTTCCGGCCTGGGAGGTCCCAAACGGTCATATTTCGTTGGGAGGGGGTATATAAGACCCCCTTCTTCCTCCTTGGGCTAGTTGGTTCACTTTCTCTCTCTCCCCTCCATTGTTGTACTTCAAAGCTTGCCCTAGTTCTTGATTCCTCCCATGATTCTTGCATATTCTTGAGGGAAAAGAGAGAGGAGATCTAGATCTACATTTCTACCAATCAAATCCATCTCTTTGTGAGTGGAACTCTCTAGATCTTGATCTTGGTGTTCTTTGTGAATTCCTTTGTTCTTCCTCTCTTATTCCCCCAATAGCTTTTGTAGCTTTGTTGGAATTTGAGAGAGAAGGACTTGAGCATCTTTGTGGTGTTCTTGCCATTGCATTTGGTGCATCGGTTTGAGTTCTCCACGGTGATTCGTGGAGGTGAAAGCAAGAAAGTTGTTACTCTTGGGTTCTTGGAACCCTAGACGGATTCTACGCCTTTGTGGCGATTTGTTGGGAGCCTCCAATTAAGTTGTGGATGTGTGCCCCAATCTTTGTGTAAGGCCCGGTTTCCGCCTCGAAGGAAATCCCTTAGTGGAACCGTGACCTAGGCCTTTGTGGCGAGGGTCACCGGAGATTTAGGTGAGGCGCCTTCGTGGCGTTCGGTTTGTGGTGTGAGTACCGCATCTTGGGGTGAGGCCTTTGTGGCGTTGGTGTGCATCGAGCAACCACACCTCAAGGTGAGCCTCTTGTGGCGTTCGGGAGCACTAAGCAACCGCACCTCTCCACCGGAGATTAGCACTCGCAAGAGTGTGAACTCCGGGATAAATCATCGTCTCCCGCGTGCCTCGGTTATCTCTATACCCGAGCTCTTTACTTATGCACTTTACCTTGTGATAGCCATCGTGCTTGAAGTTATATATCTTGCTATCACATAGTTACTTGTATTGCTTAGAATAAGTTGTTGGTGCACATAGGTGAACAATAGTATATAGGCTTTGGGCTTGACAAAGTAAACGCTAGTTTTATTCCGCATTTGTTAAGCCCATCTCGTAAAAGTTTTAAATCGCCTATTCACCCCCCTCTAGGCGACATCCGTGTCCTTTCAATTGGTATCAGAGCAAGGTCTCTCATTCTTAGGCTTCACCGCCTTGAGAGTAAAGATGTCGGCTAGGGGATTAGCGCACAATAACTTGTTTATATTTGATGGCACAAATTATGATCTATGGAAAATTTATGTGCTTAATATTTTGCGGCGTATGTCCCCGGACATGGAGCGATTTCTTGACATGGGTTTTTCTTCTCCTAAGGATCCTCAAAATTTATCTCTTGAGGAGGAGAAAAACTCTTGTCTCGATGCTCTTGCTTCTCATGTGTTTTCCATTGTTGTGAGCAATGTAGTTACTTCTTCAATCATGCCTTTTGGGAGCGCTCATGAATTATGGACAAAGCTTCAAGATAAATATGATGTGTCCAAGATTATTGAGGATGATTGTATTGCTTCCACTTCCGGCCGTGATGGGTTCTCATCTTCTTCCACTTCACCAAAGTGTGGTAAGACACAAGGTAATGATATGGTGAGTGGTGATGAAAATTGCAATGTTGATATTGAGCTTACTATTGATGATTCGTCATCTCTATCTCATTGCAATGCTTCATCTTCGGACTTAAACACATCTAGCACTAGAAATGATTTACATGCTTGTGTTGATAGTCCTTGCATATCATGTGTAAGTTGCTTGAATAAATCTAATGATGATATGCTTGCATTGTCTTGTGGCCATGATAAAAATGCTTCTATTTCCTCTAGTTGTTGTGTGTCTAACAATGTAGAGGAAACCAAAGATTCTATTGGTCAAGACAAGATCTTGAAAGGAGCCTCAAGTAACTCCTCCTCTTTATCTCACGGTCCTCATATATGCCTTATGGCCAAGGGTTCCACGGTACCTCCTACCATGGAACCCAATATGTCTCGTGGTGATAAGGATGAGGATGAATATGAAGAAGAGGATTGGGTTGTCTCTCTACGCGATAAGGGTGAGAGCGTATTCAAGGTTATTTGCAAAGATAAAATTGCTAGCACTCACTTCTTTGAAATCTTGACTACCGCTATTGAGAGCCAAAAACTTATTTGGATGCATGAGAACACCATTGATAAAAAGGGTGCTCTTGAACGAGAGTATGCCGATGATGTAGCATCACTAAAGAATGATCTTGAAGAAGAACAAGAGACCGTAGCCTCTCTTGAAGAGCAACTTGAAACCCTTGAAGTGTCTCAAAATGAAATAGTTTCTAAACTCACTAAGGAAAGAGACCATGCTAAAGCTCAAGTAAAAATGCTTAAAAAGGAAAATTCCAAAGTTGGCGTTGGTCATGATAAACTTGTTAAGGATCTAGATGATCTAGACAAGGCCCACAAGGCCTTGGAGAGCGAACACTCTATCCTCACCAAGTCACATGAGCAACTCCAAGCTTCTTATTTAAAAGAGCATGATATGTTACCCACTCTTCTTAATATGTCTTGTGATGATGCTTGTGCTACTAACTCTACTCTTTGTGAAGCATCTATCTTGAAGGAGAATGTTGAGCTAAGGGCTCAACTTGAATTGCTAACTTGCAATTATGGGAAATTGGAAGAAAATCATGGAAAGCTTTCTCGCTCCCATGAGGATCTTCTAGCCTCTCATGATAGGCTAAAGTTAGCTCATGAGGCTATCATATCTAAGGCAACACCTTGTGAGCCTCATGTGGATACTAGCACTACTACTCAAAATGCTATATTGCCATGTGCTAGTCCTAGTAATTCATCCACTCATAATATTGCTAAATCTTGTGATGAATTATCTTCCTTGCCTTGTTGCTCTAACAATGAAGATTCTACTTCCTCTAGTACTTGTGTTGTTACTAACCATGTAGAGGAAATCAAAGAGCTCAAGGCACAAGTCACTTCTTTGAAGAATGACTTGGTAAAGGGTCATGAAGGGAAATGCAAACTTGACATGATGTTGAGTATGCAACAATCCCCCAATGACAAGAGTGGACTTGGATTCAAATCCAACAACAATAACAAGTCCAAGAACAACAACAAGAAGAAGGGCCAAGTACAAGTCAAAGACCCGGCCAAGATTGTTTGCTTCAAGTGCAATATTGAAGGGCACCATGTTAGATCTTGCCCTTTGAAGAAGAAGCAAAAAGAGAAGCGGCCCCAAGCTCAAACTCATATTCAACCTCAAGTTGAAGAAATGCCACTTCCCAAGAAGAAACAAGCCAATGCTCCCATTGTGGAGAAACCTAGTGAGAAGAAGGAGAAGAAAAGAACTTGCTACATATGCCGTGAGAAGGGCCACATCTCCTCCTTGTGCACTATTGGTACCTCATCCAACTCTATCACCATTGATGATGTTTATTCTCTTCGTAAGGATGAGGGTGGCAATGTGTTTGCCAAATTTGTTGGTGCTCAAAGTGGTGTCAAGAAAAGAACCATTTGGGTTGCCAAGCCTATTGTTACTAACCTCTTAGGACCCAACTTAGTTGGGGACCAACAATCCAAAATTTGATCAATAGGTGCTTGTTGGAGGGCATTGGAGACTTGGCTACATCATGAAGAATTAAGGGATCTTCATCATTTATATTATATCAAGCCAAGTCTTTTGATTATCTTGCTACTATCATATATCCAATGTTCCTCCTTGCGGTAACATGTTCTCAACTCATTTATATTGAAAGTTACTCGCCCCTTTGCATGTGTTAGTTTTGTTCCTAACATGTGTTTGTATATGTTGTGCTTCCTAATAGTTTTGCTTGAGAAATCAAGTCTATGCATGTTGGGTTGCACACCATGTATTTGTGTTTGTGTTGGAGCCTCTTTGCATCTTGTTGTATCTTATATGGCTCTTATGAGCGATTAATGGACTATCCCATTTTGGGGGAGTGATATTCCTTTGGGAATTTCATGATCCTAACAATGTGTGTACATGAGGAATATCACTTAGAATTGATATTGCAAGATTATCTAGTCTCTATGTGGTATGTCATCTTCATGAGAAATTCAAATTCCAATGTCCATTAATATCTCTAGTTGGATCTTATTTGCCTCTTGTGAAAATAAATTCCTTATCACATTATGGGGGAGTAATAAGCTTTGTGCATATTACAAGCCTAGAAAATGTGAACATTTGAGGTTGTGTCACATAGATTTGATACCGTAAATTATCTCTCTCCTATGTGGCATGTTTGCTCAAACAAGCTCCAATTTGCTTAAATGGCTTCATTGCTAATATCTTTGTGGATCTTATTTGTGAAAGTTCTTCTTGGCATGGTTTTTCACAACGTGTCCCTCAATACATTTTTGGAAAACCATGTGCTTCAAGTCATACTATTAATTGCTTTGCATGTTGGTATGAATACTATTAATTGCTTTGCATGTTGGTATGAATACTATTAATTGCTTTGCATGTTGGTATGAATACTATTAATTGCCTTGCATGTTGGTATGACTAAATGAAGCTATCAAGAAACTATCTTTGCATGATGGTTAACTCTTATCTTTTACCATATGCTTTGTTCGTTGTAAATATGATCTTATGTATACTTACAAACTACCACCGGGAAATATTTCCTAATACCTCTTGTCCTAGGACAATTGGTAATCAATTATGAGGTAGATATTTATTGATCATATCTACATTGGCTCTTGTATTTATATTGCCTTATTTATTGCCATGAATGTGTTGTGCTTTGACTCCCATGTGTCTTCCTTGCATCTTATGGATCTAATTTGTCTATTCAAACTTTCTTAGCATTTTAGTAGATTTAGGTAGCGTGATGATCCTAGTTTTGTGCATTTAGTATTCATATGCAAAATCCTAGATAATGCACTAATCTTGGGGGAGCTCTCCTATATTTGTTAGAATGCTTAACATCTCTTGATCTTTATCAAAAATTTGGTTTTGGGAGTCATAAATTTTCTTTTTGGTACTTTGTGCCATCATAAAAAGTGTCGAGGGTTTGGTTTATTTGTTGGAACCTTGCTCTCTTGGGAGTTGGTTATCTCATTCCTTTGTGCTTAGGTTTAATTAGCTTCTTATAATGAGATAAGTCTTTGAGTCAATCTTGTGTTGATTTGATTCTTTGATATAATTTGGACAACCATTGTCTCTTGGTTTATTTGGTATTTTGTCCAAATTGTATCTTCCTTTGGTTCTTGAAAGTATTGTGCATGCATATTTAATATATGTATATCTTATGGCATGTGTCACTTTCTTTGATCCAATATATAGGGTAAACTCCATCAAATCCTAATTTGACTAAGATGTGCATGAAATTCAATTTCATATCTATATGCACATAGAATTGTGGAGTTTGTCCTATATGTTGTAGTGTGTCTAACTACTTCGGACCCAATTAGTTTGGGGACCATTTTGTACTTACCTTTGTGTTAGGTACAATGGATATGCATTGAATGCTTGTCTCACTCTTGGAAAGAAGTGGTGACTCAATGGTAACGTGAGGCAAGATAGGATGATCAACGAACACATATCTACTACATCCACACCAATGCTATCTTGGTAACAAGTATCTTCTCATGCTTACTTTTGTTGTATCCAACCTTATGGTTGCATCATGGCATGAATCTATTGATTTGCAAATGTTGTGCTTCTTGCAAAAGTCTTAATGAAACCTCTTTATTGTGAATGAGAGTAATTTGAGATGAGTGCATTTGTTGGGAAGTATTTTAAATCATGCTCATGATTCATCCATCCCAACTATGCCTATCTAGCAAGTTTGTTGCATATTAATTCCTCAAGGCTCTCACATGTGCAATATAGATGAAAGTGCAAATTTAGTTATTTCTTTTGTATCCCCGTTTGTGATACTTGTTGCCTTTCTCAAATGCATCCCAACTATCTTCTATCCCTTGTTGATATTTGTGATGTATTTTAGTTGTTTGTGGTTGAAGTTCATGAATGTACAATAAGATAAAATTGAGCCTTTGGCCATGCTATTAAGCAAAAATTCTTATTGGTATATTGCATGACTTCGTCTTGGATATCATACTATTTTTCTTGTGTATCTATTTTATGTGTGCATGTTTCTTTGTGGATAAATATCTTTGTGATATTGCTCACTTAGAGAAACTTATACACATAAGAGATGATACATCTCCTTTTGATATCTTATTTATTTATTGCGTGTTGATTGGTCATGCTAAGCAATATAATTCATTGAAGACTATGATGATGCTTTTTGCTCATCCTTGTAATAGTCTTATAATATGTTTTATCATGCCTTTCACATATCCTCTTGGTTGAGCCTTTTATTATGGTGCTTCCTACTTGTTGCTCAACCATTTGTTTGTTGCAAGTGTTAAGCTTAATTTTCTATATGATCTATTGCAAATGTTTGTGTTTTAAATGGTAATGAGGGAGTGAGGATTCCATGTTATGCATATTGTATTCAAATACAACATTTTAATTTATGCATGTACCTTGGGGAGCTTCCTCATTTAATTTAGAGCACTATCTTTTGGTGATCATTAGAGTTTGATTCACTTGGTATATTTTGTTTTTGAATGATATTATGGGAGTGATGATTCCATGTTTGTGCACTTTATACTCCAATGCAAATTGTCTTGTTTTGTGCACAAACCTTGGGGAGCTTCCTCATATTATTTAGAGCAATCTTCTTGATCTTATCATAATATCTTTCTTTCTTTTGGTATCTTCTTTGTGGTTCATTTGGTTGCTTGCTTCATTTGTTGAAGCTTCTTGAATTTGTTATCTTTTTGCAATCTTTGACCCTATCTATGGTGTGACTCCTTCCGAATATTCGTAATTGGATATGTGCATTTGATTCCACTCAAATTATGAGAAATGCACACGCTATGGAGGAACTCTCACTATATTGGCCTTCTAAATTTTTCACCCATTTCGGCAATTGGTGCCAATGGGGGAGAAGTTTGGAGGGTTTAAGGGAATTTGGTTATGTCTTTGCTTTGTGCTTAAGCATGTGCCTTTATTGCATTGCATCTTGTTGCTTTGCATAGTTGAATATTTAGAGGAAACTCCACTAGGCTTTGAATGCCAATATATGCAATGAAAGTCAAGATCATTCACACATGCATATATTATGGGGGAGTTTGCTCTATAGATTCAACTTATTTGTTACTTAAATTCCTTATATAAACCCTCTCAAAGAGATTGTCATCAATTACCAAAATGGGGGAGATTGAAAGTGCATGGAGCCCCCATGAGTGGTTTTGGTAATTAATGACAATCCCTATGGACTAATGTTTGCATTGAGTTATATTTGTAGGAGTTGTCCATAGGCAATTCTTGAACCATATGTTGGCTTCAAGGTTGCAATAAGAAGAAATTGATGAAGGATATCAAGTGTCAAGTATGTCTTGAAGATGAAGATGAAGTGAGCCCTAGAGTTACTTCAAGACATCAACATGATGAAGAATGAAGAAATGGAGTGCAAGTTCAAGATGAGCCATCTCGAAGAGGTCCTTTGCTTGAGTCTTGCCATCCATATGGTGATCATGGATATGTGAAGATGCGCCGAAGAAGAAGCTCTCCCATGGTGGATTATGGGGGAGCAATCCACATGGTGGTCATGGTTATGTGAAGATGCGCCGAAGAAGAAGCTCTCCCATGGTTGATTATGGGGGAGCAATCCTCAAGACTTCGTCAAGCAAACACAAGCAAGAAAGGCGTTCCATCTTGTTGAGGTCAAGATCGTCGTCATCGAGCTCAAGTGGAATGCGAAAGTATAAGGTTTGCTCTTGATAGGGTTTCTTTCTCACCGGTCTCATAGTGTAGTTGGAGACCGGTTTATAGTTTAGTTGCCGTACTATCAAGAGGGCTCTCGAGTGAGTAACTCGATCGTATCGTTCGGAGAGAGCTCAAACCTTTGCATCCTTGCATCATCTTTCTTGGTTGTTATTTGGACCTTATCCATGTGATGTTTTAGAGCTTGTGCTTATTCTCATGACAAGCTCTAGTTCATCGAAACGGATTTCGCATAGATCACTTGTTGCGTTTTCGAGTTTGGTTCATCATCTTTCTTGGTTTTATTTGGATCTTATCCATGTGATGTTTTAGAGCTTGTGCTTATTCTCATGACAAGCTCTAGTTCATTGAGAATGGTTTTTGCATGGGCAACTTGTTGCATTTTCAAGATTGGATGTTTTACCGGTATGTCTTTTTTAGATAGGTCAAACCTTTCATCATTTGTTTCTATCCTCCCTTGTTGGACTATGATGGTTTCCTGCATGATCTTGTAGAGCTTGTTCCTAGCTTCAAAACAAGCCCAAGATCATCAAAATCGGAGTCCGGATGCTAAAGTTATGCCCGTTTTAGTTTTGGTGATTCTGCAGTTTTCTGGGGGGATAATCCGGCCCGAAGGACAAAACATGGACAATATCCGGCCAAATATCCGGCCCGAGCCAGGGCGATTGGGCCGGATTATCCGGCCCGGGGGCGGATTTTCCGGCCTGGGAGGTCCCAAACGGTCATATTTCGTTGGGAGGGGGTATATAAGACCCCCTTCTTCCTCCTTGGGCTAGTTGGTTCACTTTCTCTCTCTCCCCTCCATTGTTGTACTTCAAAGCTTGCCCTAGTTCTTGATTCCTCCCATGATTCTCTCTCTCCCCTCCATGATTCTTGAGAAGCTTGCCCTATCTCTCTATCCCTCCATGATTCTAAGTTTGGAGGGTTTAAGGGAATTTGGTTATGTCTTTGCTTTGTGCTTAAGCATGTGCCTTTATTGCATTGCATCTTGTTGCTTTGCATAGTTGAATATTTAGAGGAAACTCCACTAGGCTTTGAATGCCAATATATGCAATGAAAGTCAAGATCATTCACACATGCATATATTATGGGGGAGTTTGCTCTATAGATTCAACTTATTTGTTACTTAAATTCCTTATATAAACCCTCTCAAAGAGATTGTCATCAATTACCAAAATGGGGGAGATTGAAAGTGCATGGAGCCCCCATGTGTGGTTTTGGTAATTAATGACAATCCCTATGGACTAATGTTTGCATTGAGTTATATTTGTAGGAGTTGTCCATAGGCAATTCTTGAACCATATGTTGGCTTCAAGGTTGCAATAAGAAGAAATTGATGAAGGATATCAAGTGTCAAGTATGTCTTGAAGATGAAGATGAAGTGAGCCCTAGAGTTACTTCAAGACATCAACATGATGAAGAATGAAGAAATGGAGTGCAAGTTCAAGATGAGCCATCTCGAAGAGGTCCTTTGCTTGAGTCTTGCCATCCATATGGTGATCATGGATATGTGAAGATGCGCCGAAGAAGAAGCTCTCCCATGGTGGATTATGGGGGAGCAATCCACATGGTGGTCATGGTTATGTGAAGATGCGCCGAAGAAGTAGCTCTCCCATGGTTGATTATGGGGGAGCAATCCTCAAGACTTCGTCAAGCAAACACAAGCAAGAAAGGCGTTCCATCTTGTTGAGGTCAAGATCGTCGTCATCGAGCTCAAGTGGAATGCGAAAGTATAAGGTTTGCTCTTGATAGGGTTTCTTTCTCACCGGTCTCATAGTGTAGTTGGAGACCGGTTTATAGTTTAGTTGCCGTACTATCAAGAGGGCTCTCGAGTGAGTAACTCGATCGTATCGTTCGGAGAGAGCTCAAACCTTTGCATCCTTGCATCATCTTTCTTGGTTGTTATTTGGACCTTATCCATGTGATGTTTTAGAGCTTGTGCTTATTCTCATGACAAGCTCTAGTTCATCGAAAACGGATTTCGCATAGATCACTTGTTGCGTTTTCGAGTTTGGTTCATCATCTTTCTTGGTTTTATTTGGATCTTATCCATGTGATGTTTTAGAGCTTGTGCTTATTCTCATGACAAGCTCTAGTTCATTGAGAATGGTTTTTGCATGGGCAACTTGTTGCATTTTCAAGATTGGATGTTTTACCGGTATGTCTTTTTTAGATAGGTCAAACCTTTCATCATTTGTTTCTATCCTCCTTGTTGGACTATGATGGTTTCCTGCATGATCTTGTAGAGCTTGTTCCTAGCTTCAAAACAAGCCCAAGATCATCAAAATCGGAGTCCGGATGCTAAAGTTATGCCCGTTTTAGTTTTGGTGATTCTGCAGTTTTCTGGGGGGCGGATAATCCGGCCCGAAGGACAAAACATGGACAATATCCGGCCAAATATCCGGCCCGAGCCAGGGGCGATTTTCGGGCCGGATTATCCGGCCCGGGGCGGATTTTCCGGCCTGGGAGGTCCCAAACGGTCATATTTCGTTGGGAGGGGGTATATAAGACCCCCTTCTTCCTCCTTGGGCTGGTTGGTTCACTTTCTCTCTCTCCCCTCCATTGTTGTACTTCAAAGCTTGCCCTAGTTCTTGATTCCTCCCATGATTCTTGCATATTCTTGAGGGAAAAGAGAGAGGAGATCTAGATCTACATTTCTACCAATCAAATCCATCTCTTTGTGAGTGGAACTCTCTAGATCTTGATCTTGGTGTTCTTTGTGAATTCCTTTGTTCTTCCTCTCTTATTCCCCCAATAGCTTTTGTAGCTTTGTTGGAATTTGAGAGAGAAGGACTTGAGCATCTTTGTGGTGTTCTTGCCATTGCATTTGGTGCATCGGTTTGAGTTCTCCACGGTGATTCGTGGAGGTGAAAGCAAGAAAGTTGTTACTCTTAGGTTCTTGGAACCCTAGACGGATTCTACGCCTTTGTGGCGATTTGTTGGGAGCCTCCAATTAAGTTGTGGATGTGTGCCCCAATCTTTGTGTAAGGCCCGGTTTCCGCCTCGAAGGAAATCCCTTAGTGGAACCGTGACCTAGGCCTTTGTGGCGAGGGTCACCGGAGATTTAGGTGAGGCGCCTTCGTGGCGTTCGGTTTGTGGTGTGAGTACCGCATCTTGGGGTGAGGCCTTTGTGGCGTTGGTGTGCATCGAGCAACCACACCTCAAGGTGAGCCTCTTGTGGCGTTCGGGAGCACTAAGCAACCGCACCTCTCCACCGGAGATTAGCACTCGCAAGAGTGTGAACTCCGGATAAATCATCGTCTCCCGCGTGCCTCGGTTATCTCTATACCCGAGCTCTTTACTTATGCACTTTACCTTGTGATAGCAATCGTGCTTGAAGTTATATATCTTGCTATCACATAGTTACTTGTATTGCTTAGAATAAGTTGTTGGTGCACATAGGTGAACAATAGTATATAGGCTTTGGGCTTGACAAAGTAAACGCTAGTTTTATTCCGCATTTGTTAAGCCCATCTCGTAAAAGTTTTAAATCGCCTATTCACCCCCCCCTCTAGGCGACATCCGTGTCCTTTCAATTGCTTCGATTGTTCCTGCATGGTAGACACGTAAACATTAAATACGAGCCCTATCGGCTCTCATGTTGCCCTGTGGATCGGCTCAAAGAGCCGATCGCCCCATGGTTCACGTTGGATTTGCAATGACATGGGGATCCTGCTTGATCAAAACAAAGCAAACGATCTACGACAGTTTAGGGTTTTCACCGCATAACCGGAACGTCCTACGCGTGATCGGGCCTAGCAGATACGGAAGATGATGAAAACTACCCCTACAAGAGGCCTAAAAACCAACATTACGTCAATTCCCGGATCATCCCTCGTAGGAACGGTAAACAACCTAACGCACCACCGGATCGTCCGACCCCAAGATAAGGCCTAACTATGCAGATATTAAACTAATCCTGCGGAGCAAGGAGCAACTATAACGGATCGGATCTGCTAAGTAACGAACAAGCAAGATGCCCTTACACCGGGATAGGTGTAAGGGCAGCTAGGTATCGAGGACGGCATTGCCACGCAAATATGCACGAAAAGCATCAATGCAAGCCCCTAAACACCTAATGATAAGTAGTACTGCTCGCCATCAACAACGCTTCAGCACGAGCAGCACAAGGTAGACGAATAAACGTATACGCCTAGATCGCGAGATGCGATCTAGGCAGCATGATGCTTACCCGGAAGAAACCCTCGAAAAGGGGTGGCGATGCGCCCGATTTGTGTTTGTTGTGAACGTGATTGTCCTCCTTTCTCGATAACCCTAGATACATATTTATAGTCCAAGGGACTTTCTAATGAGGCGTGCACCTAACCGTGCACGGGACTCTATCTGTTAATTCTAAACATGATACGATCTAATATATTACAGATACATAGGCAAAGCCCAAACTCTTAGGCACAAAGCCGCTTCAAAGACGCTTCACGTGTAATCTTCAAAGCCCGTCTTCGCTTACGGCCCATCTCCTGATTTGGCCAAAATCGGGTGATAACACATGCACTTAGGTAACTGGAGGAATATCACCTCAAGATTGAATGAGATAGAAAAACATAAAGTCCTCAAACAAAAATAAAATCATGTGTTTCATAGACTTATACTCCCTCCGTTCTGAAATACTCTGCATTCTAAGCCCAAAATTTGTTCTAAAATACTCTACATTCTAGTTTTTAGTCAACAAGAATACTGAAAACGAAAACGAAGTGTTCCTCTTTTATCAATTGGATGACACTATTTTCAATGTAGCTTGGATTGGATCTTTACCAATTTAAGTAGTATACTAATAAATGCACTACTATTTTGTCTGATTTTTCCTAGAATGTAAACTAAAAGAGAACGAAGAAAGTGTGTAATAAGGTTCCCTGATTATATAAAATAAAAATGACACAGTAGGGATTTTTGCCCAATGTATCTGTGTAAAAAAACTCAAACAACAAAGATGGCATAGAAAAGACATCTTATTTGTTTGTCCTGATTCCAATCATTTGCAGGACTACTATCATTTGGTTCCTGGCCCAAAATCAACAAAGTAAAATGTCAAGCATGAGCAAAAACCTCCTCAACTCCATCATCCCAGCACCAATGTGGTAAAGTTTGAATCACGAAGATTAACAAACCTGAAGGGAAAGCCCATCTCTTACACGACGAAGTAATCTAACTTTCAGAATTATGGATGGGACAAGGAACACATGTTTTCCTCCAATAATCCTAGATTTACGGGAAGGAGAGCCTACGGAAATGCTACGGGATTACCTGAAGTGATTTGGTTGGTTGAGTTTTTATTCCTCCATGAAAAATCGGACCACGTTCCTTGCATGCAGTGCGATAGTGTGAGTCCGTAAGAAAATTCTATAGAAATCGTCTGTACGTGTAGCATTACTTGTTTTCCTCTATTGAACAACAACTTCATAACGGACCTGGATCATTACCTCTTAGAATGGTACGCAGACGGAGATGGCTGCAAGAGGACTGTATTGCATTGCCTATTGTGTGTGTGCCGGTCAACCGATCTTGACGCGGGCGTGGGCGGCAATCTCTGTCGACGACGGCCATCGCGGTGCGAGCGAGAGGTCGGGCAACACGGCCGTGGCGGCTGCTGCATTGTGGCGACGTTGGTGTGTGTTTTGAAGGCAGGTAGAAGATGGCTTCCGAGGAGCCTAGGACCTCGACAGATGAGGACAAATCGCGCCTAGAGTGACTAGTTAATTGGCACATCATAAAGCTCTTTTTATACTTTAGTGGTGATGGCGATTTATTTTAGCGTGAAATAATGAGCAAAGTAGGTGCCGATCCAGATGGGAATTGGGCCAACATGACCTGGCCTTGGACGGCCCCAAGGCCAATTTAAGATGCCATGGGGTCGATCCATTTGAAGAGAATAGGCGCCGACGCTCGATGATGACAACCTTCTATGCGAGATCCTACTATGCCTTCTAGCGCCAACCTCCTCCCTACCTCGTGCCTCTGTCATCTGCAAGCGCTAGCGCCTCCTCGTGCCCGACCCTCGGTTCCTCCAACTATTATGCCAGTTCATCTATATTGCAGCGAGCCCGCACATCGTAGGAGTAGGTTTCATTTTCCTTTAGTTGTTCTTCCACTCTTAATAACTAACAAAATGGAAATAACATTTCTGTCTTCTATGAAATATCATTGGTCAAATCACCTTAATGTAATTTTGTACACGGAGTTGAAATAGGGTAAATCAATATTTCATATACAAAATAGTATATTTTGGAGTATTAGTTTTAGATAAATACAAACTACTTACTAGCTACTATCACAAGTACTCCATCCGTCCCATCAAACATGTGTGAGATTTAATTAAATTTAGATGTATCTAGACACTAAACATCCAACATGTTTCATGGGACGGAGAAAGTACTAAACAATTATATTTTTTGAACATCTTATAACATGGAGCAGAGGAGTACCTATCAAACCAAACACAAATTATAGTATATCCTTATTAAAAGCCAGATCGAAGAGGTAGCAAACTGACAATCAGCATCTTATCTGTTTGTTTTATTTTATTAAGTTGAACATGTTTTAATATAATTCCAATTTGATCTCTTGCTTTTAGTTTGGCTAGCCTTCCTCCTCCGCTCGTGTCGTCTTCTCCCACCACCTCATAGCCACGTCTCCATCTCTCTCCTTCCTCCCCCTCCTTCTACAATCTCGTCGCCTCTCTGCTGCCAATCCAACCCAAGGTACGTCTCGTCGCGACTCACCCCGCTCAAATCCCAGCCTACGAGCTCCCAATCAGCGGACATTTGGGTTGATCCTTGCGCGGCTGCGCCTAATCCCCGGCCAAGATCCGACCGAGTGCCCAGATCCGGTGTCAGAGTTTCTGACGGAAAAAATCTCGAGCTTTTCTTGATTCGGGGGTTGAGGGAGTGCAATTTTTGCCGTGGTTAACGCGTTTGATGCTGGTGGTTTTATTCTCAATGCTGGGGGTGTTGATTTGAGTGATCAGTGATGTGATCCATTAGTCTAGATTGGTCTTATGCCCTCTAGTGTTTCACATTCTCGCTGTTTTATTTCTTTCGACGGTGTCCTTGATGTTGCCGTTTCCTGCAGGTTCTTTGTTATCGCCAGCATGGGTCTGGCGAAGGATGGCGCCGAGATGGAGGAAGGGACTCTGGAGATCGGCATGGGTAAGTCTTGACCGTGGCAAACCGAATCTTGTTGTTTTTTCAGTGATCTAGAAAAGTCAGCTGCCAAGATTGTTTAGCTTTTGTGTGTGCTCCAATGACCGATGGATAGGTTTGTTACATTATTGCTGGGATAGAAGGTTAAGTTTCTCAACTCTTGTCGTGTTTCACAATCATACAAGGCATGTATGTAGCTCTAGGCTAGCTCGTTAATTTGTAACTGCCTAGCTTGGGATGCGGTGCAATGTAGAAATCTAGTTATTGCACTAAATTTCAGAATTGCAGAGCTTGAAGTGGTTGAACAATTTATGATGTTTTCTGCATGATCGGCCTGAATATGTAGGTGAATTATACTAGTGTGGAATCTAGACATCTAGTAATGGTTTTGTTCACAAGGCTTTGCTTACCAGCATGCTCACTAATGTTGATGAATGGCATGCTGCGGAAGTGCACTCTTTTGATGAAACTGAGATTCACTAATCTTTAAAGAAAATATACTGGCTGGCAGCTGATGTTACAATTTCTTCCTAGGAGATCCAGACTATTATCTTGTGTACTAGATAAGCTGCCTAGTAAAGGTGGTCTGGTTCTTTTATTCTTGATTCTGATAAGAATGCAGGTCGGGTAGCTAGCAACGTATAGAAATTTTGCTCAAGCCGTCTGCTTATGAATGCTTGCTTCTGTCGTAAATACAAAGATAGGGTGAACAAAATGGCTACCGAGATCATTGAATTGAAGTACCTAACCATTCATGCTGTGATAATTAGGGTATGCCATGTTCATTGTAATCAGTATCTTTGCTTTTCCCCATAGCCATAGGTCCATACTAGTTGTATTTTCACTCTCTGTTACCTATCCAGGTCCCACCTTGCCATGCTTCCTTTCTTTAGCATCAGTCTATATAGTCTTCATAAAGAAAACCCACTTGGATTACATAGCAAAGATGACAATGAAGTTTTTGTCATGCAGAGTATAGGACTGTCTCTGGTGTGGCAGGGCCATTGGTTATCTTGGACAAAGTAAAGGTATGATTCTGTTTTTCTTCATTTAAGTATGGCTAATGATGTTACTTAAAGTAATTATGACTGAACCAAATACCCATGTTTACACAACATTTTTTTTACTCTATACCTACTTCAGGGCCCAAAGTATCAGGAGATTGTGAATATTCGATTGGGAGATGGCACCACCCGTCGTGGTCAAGTCCTGGAAGTTGATGGTGAAAAAGCTGTTGTGCAGGTTGCTCCTTTCTATGGACCATATTTTTCTGATTGAAGAAAACACTGTGCTGCATTTGATGTAATTTCTTTGCATAGTGTAGTCAGCTAGGATTTAGTGCATTAAAGTGTACAACATTGCATGTTAGTTCACCTTTTTCTGATACTGAACTGCCTGCCTCTAAAGGTCTTTGAAGGTACTTCAGGGATCGACAACAAGTATACCACCGTGCAGTTTACAGGCGAGGTAATCACCTATCCTGCTGTTGCATCTTTTAGTCCGAACCATTCAAAAGAGCTACATGTACTATCTGTTTGATTTTGATTATTTTCCATTCATTTTAGTAAATGCTTTATTTCTTTCTGCGCAATGATTACCCAAATCACCAAAACTGTAGCTATACAATGCTATCACGAGCAACAAATGATATCAACCATCTTAATGTTGGATATGGAAACTGACACAGACATTGGCATGAACAATGAGTGATATAAAACATCTTTCTGCTGAATAACTTTAATATTTGATTGAGGCGTCGTTGACTCATCTCAACTTCACTACTTTATGCCTGTGCATATGATGCACCATTTATGTTGCAGGTTCTGAAAACTCCTGTCTCACTTGATATGCTTGGACGCATTTTCAATGGTTCTGGAAAACCTATTGATAATGGGCCCCCCATATTGCCTGAGGCTTACTTGGATATTTCGGGTGAGTTATTTCATATCATATTTGCGTTATAGACTTTATTTCTGTTATGTGTAGTTGTATACAATTGGCATAGACACTTGTTACAAGAATTGAAGAAGAGTTAAATTGTCCATTTTTGTGGAAGGCTCCCTCTTAACTTACTGTAAGCTTATAATATTGGATGACCTTGTTATCCCAGGAAGTTCTATCAACCCTAGCGAGAGAACCTATCCAGAAGAGATGATTCAAACAGGAATATCCACCATTGACGTTATGAACTCAATTGCCCGAGGGCAAAAGATTCCTCTTTTTTCTGCTGCTGGACTTCCTCACAATGAAATTGCTGCTCAAATTTGTCGTCAGGCCGGCCTTGTTAAAAGATTGGAAAAAAGCAAGCATGCAGCAGAGGTAATGAACATATCATTTCCTTGTGCCACCGACAACTAAATAATAGGGGTGGTTACAAACATTCGCTTAATCTATGCGTGAAGCTCATCTTAGGTTCCTTAGCATCATATTCTTTGCACTGAACTTGCATCCTTTGTAATATGTATGTGTAGCAGTTCTGTGTGCCATTGATACTAAAATATGGTATCATATTCTTTGTGCTGAGCTCGCTCCTTCATAAATGTATTTGTAGTCATAATATGTCTCTGGCATTTGCGATTTCTTGCCTTTGTTAAGATCAATTTAGTATTTCTTAGACTTACAGAACTATGAATAAAGTTGCTATTTTCTAAATTATGGATTTGCTCTCATACTGTGTTAAGCAAGTTTTGGCATCATTATCTTGTCTGCTGATTGTTGTTTCTCCCACTCATTCTTGATCTGGTTTCTATATTCTTTAGGGTGGTGAAGAAGACAATTTTGCAATTGTGTTTGCTGCTATGGGAGTAAACATGGAAACTGCCCAATTTTTCAAACGTGACTTCGAAGAAAATGGTTCAATGGAGCGAGTCACCCTTTTCCTGAATTTGGTAAACTTTTATTATCTCTTAGTGTGCCGACTGTTTAGATACCACACTGGGCAAATCAGATATTCGAGGTTGTAGTTGTGTTATGATACATTTGACCTAAGCAATACTAAGAGAGCATACCCTGAAACCTGTATTCTTTATCTTGGTCGGTTTGCAGGCAAACGATCCCACTATTGAGCGTATTATTACTCCTCGAATTGCTCTAACAACAGCTGAATATTTGGCATATGAATGTGGGAAGCATGTTCTTGTCATTCTGACAGATATGAGCTCATACGCAGATGCACTTCGAGAGGTATTGTGTTCTTTCTGTGATTTTGTCATCTATTCTCATATTTGGCGACTGTTTTTGTGTTTCTTCTCTTTGCCCTTCCTTTTATGTTAGACATGTCTGTACTCTAGTGTTCTTGCGCCCTCTTTTTAATACACGGACACAAATTTTGATGCGTGTTTGAGAAAAATATTATGTTTATTTAATATTTGACTGGAATGTCTTTTCCAGGAGGGTGCCATCCTTCATTTTTTGTTGATGCTTATTTTGTTAATTACATGTGAATTTTATTTAAGTTTAGGTCTCAGCAGCACGTGAAGAGGTGCCTGGTAGGCGTGGTTATCCTGGGTATATGTATACTGATCTGGCCACCATATATGAGCGAGCTGGGCGTATTGAAGGAAGAAAAGGATCAATTACCCAAATTCCTATTCTTACAATGCCTAATGATGGTAAGCAGTGGATCAGTTCGCATTGTTAGAGTTGTTATTTTATAATCCTACATTATATCCATCGTAGGAACCTTTGTTTGTAATTGTAATTTTTAGCCCAGCTCGTATGGTATTTTACACCCTATCCATTAGACATCCAATTAACTATAAAATATGAGGTGAAACAGACTAGAATCCTAAGATGCGCTACCTCAGTGCTGTTTGATGTCTATGTTTGATGTCTACACAGTGGATTGGTGTGAATGTACCACTAGTTTATCTTCCTTGGGAGTTCTTGCTTCCTGACAGATTGCAGTGTTATGCCTAAATCTTTTGTTTGTGCCCTTGAACAGATATCACTCATCCGACTCCCGACCTTACGGGATATATTACTGAAGGGCAGATTTATATTGACAGACAGCTCCATAACAGACAGGTACATTTGTACGGTCTTTTACCGTCATTCCTTTCTGTCTCCTGCTATAAGCATTGATTGTTCCCTCAATATGAATGTGACGGAGGAATATCTCTGTGTTCTTTCTCAGATATACCCGCCCATCAACGTCCTGCCATCTCTTTCTCGGCTGATGAAGGTACTGTTCATAATTAATCAAATTTGTGGTATCTAGTGTTTCTTATTCTGGAATTATGTGGAGAATTATGTCGTATTTCTGTACTTGTAGAGTGCTATTGGTGAAGGTATGACTCGTCGGGATCATTCAGATGTGTCAAATCAGGTACTAGTTTGAGCTTTTGAGATCATTGCTCACCATTCTCCTGATTCCTGTCAATTGGCTAACATTACCTGCTGTCCAGCTGTATGCTAACTATGCCATCGGGAAGGATGTTCAAGCCATGAAAGCAGTTGTCGGGGAGGAGGCTCTTTCATCCGAAGACCTGGTCTGTCACTAGTTAATGGATTAACTTGTGTACTGATTATCTCCTCGCACAAAGCTAACGATATACTTTTTCTATCGTGCAGCTCTATTTAGAATTCCTCGACAAGTTTGAGAGGAAATTTGTAGCGCAAGGAGCATACGATACTCGGAACATTTTCCAGTCACTCGATCTGGCATGGACATTGCTACGCATATTCCCGCGTGAGCTTCTCCACCGTATTCCTGCGAAGACCTTGGACCAATTTTACAGCAGAGATGCCACCCATTGATTCGTTTTGTCCATAAAAATCCAAATTTCCATGAACAGCTTGAATAAGGAGGGATCCAACCTTGTATAATTTTGGTACGTTATGTAGTCAGATCCTATTCTTTCTAGTCTGTATTCACAAGACTGGCAGTCTTTTGTAATTTCCATGTAGCCTCAAGACACGCCAGACCCCTTTTTTTGGTTTCACTTCCCTGTATTGTGCAGCAAAACTAAAAAGCCGTTTAGGCGTACATGCTCCAACATGTTGATTATATATTTTTTGGACTTCTATGAAATGTAAAGTATATTGCCCCATTTCATTGCTAGCCAAGGTTTTATGTAATTTGATTCATACATGAAAAAGCGTATTTGGTTGATGACTAACACTGCTGCAATTAATATTACTCAAAAGTGCGGCTAACGAAATCAAAGTTCGGCACACGGTTCAGCCAAATGTCAATGCACCAGCCTTCCTATTGCTGCCTTCTTGTGGCTGGTCCTGCAGGGTGTGGTGGGCGGTGTAGGGTTGCTACTCTTGGCATAATACTGGTGGCTTGACCCTAATGCTCCTCTTCTGTCCACGCTGATCTGCTGCTGCCGGTCATCCCCGATTTAGTCTCTGACGAGTTTCAGATTTCTCCATCAAAGATCTTCAAGAATTGTCAAAGTGCTCTAGGATCTTTGTATTGGAGGGGATTCGGTCCGGCATGTCCACAATCTGCTCATGTGGCTTCAAGGGACGCCTGCTCCGAACTCCGCTTCAAGTTGACACCATGGGTGATGTTGAAGTTACGATTTCCATGGTGTTGGTGGTGGCGGGAAACGTCAAGACGACTACGATTGGAAGACCAGAAGGTAACGACGGAGGCGGAATACTAGATGCGATGAAGACTTGCTTCACGGGCTACTGTGCGGGTTTGGCTACCAAACCTTTCCTATCCAAACCACACTCAATGCCTGTGAGCATGGTGATCGGCGTTCTGCAGTAGAGGCCTTGGCAAGTGGGGTTGGCAGTAATGCGGATCTTCATCTTTGGTGGTGCTCTTTGAGTGTTGAGTCATGTTTTTCTGGGTGAAAAACTAAGGCCTTCTCGAAGGTATTGTTTTGAAACTTGAACTCTCGGTAAAAACTTAAGATCTTTGATCGGACGATGACAACACTTGTGCATTGTTTTCTTCTTAAAGGCGTGGCTTATGGAGAATCTCTTTTGAAGCTCTAGAAAAACTAAGGTACACAATTGCATACACTCACACACGCACACAAGTGTTGTCATTTCTTGTAACTGTTCTTCTACATCTATAAAACTAAGGTACGCAATTGCGTACTCTCGAAAAAAAAGCTCGATGTTATCTTTAGGGGTGCATAGAGTGTTGTTGTTGTGAGTGGTTAGTCACCGTGGAGGGGTCTTTTTTTCATGTGTGCATCCTAGATTTCTTAGGTCATCTTGTTAATGCAGAGGTAGATGTAATTTGTATCTTCACGATATTAATATATTCTCTTTATCTAAATTATGCATATTTTTTAAAAAAGTGTGTTCTCATAGATGCATGCTGTTCAGAAAAGCATGGTTCTGATGGCAGCAATGTTCAAATAGGAGTATGATACATTGCACCGAAGTGTAGATCGCAAATAGGTCATTTCCACCTAATATGTAGATACAGAATTGATCCACTGCACCAAACTATCGCCCAATTATGCCATAAAACGATTGGTTGCCCAGAACCATCGCCCAAACATGACATTCGCCTGCTTGCACACTAGATTTTTTTGGGGTAAAATGCTTAGAAGAATAGATCATGTACATTTTTCTGAGCAAGATCTAACAACCCCTAACAGTATGAACTTAGACTGATAGGTGAGAATATAAGAATACCAAAGTACTTAGACTATGATAGATTTTTAGGGTTTAGCTGTTTTCTTGAAGGCTGCTACCTCAGCGATACCGCCGTATTGGAATCTTATCCGTATTTCGTATTGATTACGTCAATCGTCAAGAGGGGAATTTTCGACATGCGTATTTTCATTATTTACAGTTGGATGGTTCTCGTTTTTCATTCTCTTTGGAGATAAAGGGGAAATTCATATCGTTGTATCTAATTGATCACTTACAAGGTATTTTAGCTGCATCCTTTTCACTGATTTTTTATAACACAGTAATCTGAGAAAGAAACATGTAGTTTCTCAAATATATTCACTGTCTTCTTCTTTGATATGACGAGGAGACAAAATCTGTCAAAATAATCAGGCTTGAGCTAAAGTTTTGGCACTATGTTTCATTCTGTTCACTATGGCTCTCTATCCTGTGTACTAGTGTAAACACTGGAGTATGTTGTGGAAAATCAAAGGCAATGTTACAAGTGTTGTTTTATTTCCTGTAGTTCAACTTCTGGGATGCCAATATTCATTTGGTTTTGATGTAAGAAATTCATCCTTTTTTCATAAAAATAAGTTAATGCCAAGTATATGAACTTTCTCTGGAGTTGGGTGTTGTTTGTTTTGAAATTTGTTCTTCTCCATGTAGTTGGCGTGATGAAAGTATCACTATTGGACAACAAAAGGAGTTCTTTGATGGACCTATTTTTGGTCAATGGTTGAGAATTTAACCGAACTGTTCTGACTATAGTTAGCATGAGAGTTAGACACAAAGGAATAGGAAGTTAGACTATAATATCGAGATACTTCTAAATATAAATTATACTCCAACTGAGTAGAATATGTTCCAAATTTCTAGTATAATGTTTAATTGCGTCTGGAGGCCGGCGACGTGCTCCTTCTAGACTATTGGCTCACGAGTCATCCTAGAATTTGGCTTGTAGTAGCTCTCATATTTTTGTACTTATATTTCAGCAACTAATGATGCAAAGGGAGTTGGAGATAAAGAAAATGCAAGCAGAGCTAATGACCCAAGCAAAATATAGTGAATCATGATCTGTTTTGTAATGGTGGCTCGTTTGTGATATTAGTTACTGTAACGGTATTATACGGACTAGTTTCATTGTTCCGCTTAGTTTAAACGGCTACTCCCTCCGGACGGATTTAATTGACGCGAGCTCGGCACAAGCAAACAACTACGTAGGTACTAACAGCGCGTCGATTAAACAAGATCAGAGGGAGTAGAAGGGACACTTGATGGGCCGCCGTGAGCATGTCCATCTACAGGTATAAGGTATAAGAGCATCTCCACCGGTAGCCCCCAAATAGGCGCCGGCAGGGGCGCCGACACCTCCGTTTGGGGGCGCCGGCATTGCATCCTCTATTTGGGGAAGCCGTTTCCACACCGGCGCCCCCAAAAGGGCGGCCCCGATAGATATTTTGGATTAAAATAATTAACTCCCGTCGCGAGGTAGGCGACGGTTAGGTTAAAATTGAATGAGCCGCTGACGCGTCGGCCCCGCCACTCCTGCTGGCGTCGACTTTTGGGTTGTTGGCTGACAGGCGGCTCCCACGCCCAAAATTTTCAGCCCCGCGAGGCGCAGGCGCGCCCGATTCGCGCCCTTGGCGAAAGGGCCGGCACGGAGTTGCCGGCGATTCTATTGGGCTCCAAAATTGGCCCGCGCCGTTTGGGGCGCACCGGTGCGAGCCTATTTTCGTTCCCGACCCCCAAAATGCTATCAGCGCCGCTATCGGGGCGCCAGTGGAGATGCTCTAACGTCAAGAGTGGAATTTTCGGTGGTGCTTAGCCGCTGAGTATATTTCTTCCAAGTTATTACCGCAACACATTAATACAACTTTACCTGGTAAGTACAACATATGTGGATATCCCATTCCCTTTTTTGTACCGTTAAGATTCAGTAGAACCCAGAGCCCTGAAACTGCACCCAGCTGTTTCGGCAGAGCCAATGCCACTCACTGGCACTCGCCGCTGCCGTCAGGGGTGACACTTACTCTTGTCACTCATCAAGCAAAGCAAACGCGAGGCAGGAAAGCGCCGCCTTCCCACTTGGCAGAAAAAACGCGGCGCAGGAAAGCGCCACAATGCCGCGTGCGTCATCTCAGCTGGCGGCTCGTCGACGCGTTATCTCAAATGGCGCGTGTAGGTAAGATTGCGGCAAGAGGCGGCGTCTTATCCGCCGGAGACGACGTAAGAATGTAAGATGCGCTTCCAAACCGCGTCTTGCAGATTTGGCGAGTAGACGCGACACGGGAAAGCGCCTGTTGTAGAACGCGGCTAAGCAAACGGCTGTCACCTGCGGTGATCGATCTGATGTCGCCAGAGCTAGCAGCACCCGATTCTAGCTAGCACGTGTGTCATGTGTGTGTGTATATGTGCATTTATCCAGTTACTTTTACCTTCGACAGCTTAGCTTGTAAGGAAACTGTGCGGGCAAGTGTATTTTTTTCTTTCGCTCGAAGAGTCCACCGATTAATTTATAATCCTTAACTATAGTTGTGGATACATCCATTTTAGTATCATGTAATATGGATCGGAGGGAGTAGTAAAAATTAGAAAGTAATAAAAAAATATAAATATGTTCCTATAACACCTAGCGACAACTACAAGCGCTCGAGCGAGCTGAAGACACACCGTCGTCCTTGCCCCTTCCTCACCGTAGCCGAGTAAAGCTTGTCATAGTAGATCTTGTTGTAAATGCCTCAATGGACCAACACACAAGAGCAGCAACCGTCGCCGATGAACGAAACGTACATTAGAAATCAACCAAAACGAGCGAGATCGCCAGAGACACACCTCCACATGTCCTCCAACACCGGTAGACACACCATCGGGATGGGGGCAAGATAGGGTGTCAAGTGGGATCCCACTTAAGTCCCACTTGTAGTGCATTTTGCTTTTTGTAGTGTAAATTTTAACACTAAAATTTGAACTAAAAAAGCAAAATACACTATAAGTGAAATCTCACAGGGATCCCACCTTGACACCCTAGGGCAAAACAAAGAACACTTTATTCCGTCTTGAGGGAGCCACCACCACACCTCCTGAGTAAGATTTTTTTTTTTTGCGAACATGCAAAAGTTTTGCGTGTCATTGCATTAGAAGAAAAAGAAGCGGACTACAGCGGTTCCGGCATTCTAGAGGGAATGCGGGTACAAGGCATGCTAGAATGGTGGGGCGACCATGAGCATGCCAAGAGAGTACAACGCCCGAAAAAGAGTCTAGATGCCTATCTCGAGATGTTGCCCAGCCCTACTGCACCCGATAGCTTCCAAAGCTCCACTTCTTCGGTGATGCGCTTGCAGATACCTCGAGCAGTTTCCGCCGAGCGCTCGAAGACGCGGTTGTTCCTCTCCTGAGTAAGATACAAACTGTAACCAAACTGAAAAACACATAGAAAAAACAAAACCCTCCCACCGACCCGAAAGCCAGAGGAGACGAGGTAGACCAATGACGGTGCCAAGGGGAGGCAGCAAAAACCCTATCGCTGTGTCTCCCAACATTGGAGCAAAGAATTCCATCACCTTTATGGGCAAGTGTGCATTTACATTACCCTCGAATCGAGTACTCTGTCCCGGTTTACAGGTCGGCACGCATCCGTAAATTGTTAGTTTGACTAACGTAATTCAAGTTATATATTAAAAATATATATCATTAGTAAGTTTAGATGTCGATCAAATTTACGACCTACTGATATGCCAGGACCTATAAACTGGACAGAGGTAACTGGTATAAGTACAAATTTAAACTAAACCTAACACTTAGTATGGAACGGATGGAGCTAAATAATCGCTTTCGCAGAAATCTTGTTCTAGAAAGATGATTAAAAAACAGAAAGAAGCAGTTGGACCCACTCGCTAGTGTCAACTGTTACTATAAGCAGAAAGGAAGCTCGCTTGGCAGTTTTGCCTCACACGGCAAAGCCACCCACAGCGTGACACGTCACCCGGAAAGGAACATTCGGTTCCAGGCTGTTCCCTCGCCGACATCCTCCCGCGTAAATTCCAACGCATACCTATAAATTGCACACGGACGAGCATGACACTAGCTAACACTCTCACTCCCTCAGTCGAGCTCAGTCTTCAACCAGTTAACTACCAGTCCTCCACCACCGAGCTATCAAACAATCGGCAGCCAGCAGCCATGGACATGAGCCTCGAGTACTCAAGCTCTCCTTCCTCCTCGTCCACGGCCGAGAACGGCGGCGCGGCGGCGCAGTGGCCTTGGCCGCCGAAGCGCCCCGCGGGGCGCACCAAGTTCAAGGAGACGCGTCACCCGGTGTTCCGCGGCGTGCGCCGCCGTGGCAGCGCCGGGCGGTGGGTCTGCGAGGTGCGCGTCCCCGGGGAGCGCGGCACGCGTCTCTGGCTCGGCACCTACGTCGCCGCCGACGCGGCCGCGCGCGCGCACGACGCCGCCATGCTCATGCTCCGTGGCCGCTCCGCCGCCTGCCTCAACTTCCCTGACTCCGCGTGGCTGCTCGATGTGCCGGCCGCGTTCGCCGACCTCGCCGACATCAGGCGGGCGGCCGTCAAGGCCGTCGCGGACTTCCAGCGCCGCAGGGAGGCTGCTAGCGCTTCTGCCGCCGCCGCCGCGGTCCAGGAAGTCACCTCCAGCGTGTCCGCGCCGGCGTTCAGTGCCCACTCCTCGGAGACGGTGCAGACTTCCGGCGATGCAGCTTCTGAGGTTCCGGATGCCGCACTGGAGTCACTGGACAGCGACGGAGTGTTCGATCTCGAGTGCCTGTTTGGGGAAACGGACTTGGACGCCTATTACTACGCGAGCCTTGCGCAGGGGCTTCTCATGGACCCGCCACCTCAGCCGGCCGCCGTGGCGTACAGCTGGGACAACGGAGACTGCGGCGATGGCGGAGGCGGAGCTGGAACAGATGTCGCGCTCTGGAGCTACAGCTACTAGCTTGCAACGCCGATAATCTTGTCCGGCATATTCGACTATGTTATTGGATTTCTGACGCTGCTGCGTCGCAACGCATTCAAATTCCGGCCGCTTCCAGCATGTCGTCGTCGCCGTCGATCGATCGCGATGATGTTCCCAGTCTCGTGGTTTAGTTTTCAACTCATGTTATTCGCGCCTCCCAACTCCTGCCAATCAGACGTACATGCAGCTTCTCGTTGGCCAGGCTGCTGAAGCTACCCAGCAGAAGGGAAACAGTCACAGTGCTGCGCTCAAACGCGCTGACACTGGCTCTGGAGTCTCTTGACTCTTCTTCGTCTTAAGAGTGTCACCGTCCTTCCTTGTCGGTCCCGTGACTATATTTTGGGACCAAGTGGTATGATCGATGTGATGTATCCCCTTAATTGGATATTTAGATATAGTGATACCAGTGTAAGGTTAAGATTGCCTTTAGCTGAGATTGCATGATCAACTTGGAATATATTCGTTGGAGTTCAGTTTGCATTCTGCTCCTGCTGGGTACACTTTGACGGACCTGTTGTCTTCTTGATTCCGCTTAAAAGTTCGGCACTGCTGTTATTCCCTTAAGTGTTGGGTTTTGTAAATAATGTCATTATCATTGGGGATAGTTCGATGATGATTACCAACCAGTGTTTCATAACTGACACCAGTGTCGTCGCACGGTCCCGGCAATCCGACGCCCTTCGACCGTGCCGGTGACGCTTCATGATATGCTCATGTTTGGTCTCCACGTATTCCACTACCTATCCCATTGGGTGGCTGGCCTTTGGGGTTGAGGTTCTCACCGGAGATCCTCCTTGGCGGTCGGCTTAACACCCTCGAGGTGGCGATTTGGTTGTGGCTTTGCTCTGGTTCGTGCTTTGTGGCGTGGCTCAAATCTTCTTCGCCTTTCGACCATGGGGTCGGCACACCGGTGGTCGTCGCCCCAGTCTCGGCTATCCGACGCCCTTCGATTGTGTCTGGTCTCGGTTCTGCAGGTCTTTCGTCGTCGCCCATAGCGCGCCTCGCCACGTCATGGTGGTCGTCCTTTGAGATGCTGGCCTCCTGAGGGCTTCGGTTGGCTTCGGATGCTAACCTCCCCCCACCTTTTTGTGCTCCCTTTTTTCTATTTTGTTTTTTTTGTCTTCTACCCCCTTGTATCCCCTTGTAATTTCTTCAATCTATTTGTAAGAATTTGGGATGGAATGCAACAAGCGGTGGGGATCCCCCCCCCCCGCCCCCCTCAACCTCGAAAAAAAAGAATGCCATCAAAGTGAGGTCTTAGCTTTCGTATTTATTGAAAATGTCTATGTTTCTTAGTCTCCAGATCGTTCTTGTTTTGATAAAATATGGACTGAAAGAGTCGGTAGCTATGCTTAGATTGTGGATCAGCAAAGAAAATTCATCAATTATTTTGCTCTCTTCCTTGCTAATTGGTACTATTAGAAATGCGGAAGGTAGTTCATATTAATTATAAATATCCTAATAATTATAAGATCAGGTAGATTATCCTCTACTCGGATACCGACCACATACGATTGTATTTCCTTATATAGGTGGACAGATTACATCGTGAGGGAGAGGGAAAGGTAAGCCGTATTGGACAACAACTTCCTATACAAGTGCAGATTAATTCTATCTCTAACACCCTCCCATAATCACAACTTTCTCAAGTTGAGAATAAATCTAAATCCTTCAAAACTCCTCATAGGAAGTGGCTTTGTGAAACCATCAGCCACTTGATTTTTCGAAGGAATAAATCGAATCTCAAGTTGTCTCTTCAGCACTCGTGACGAAGTGAAAATATATCTCAATGTGTGTGGCTCTTGCATGAAACACTGGATTTAATGCCTTGAATCCATACTGAATCAGCTGGGAGCTCAACCGAGAATACCGTGCTCGAGGTGCTTGCTTCAGCCCATATAACGCCTTGTCTAGTTTGCAAATATGATTTTTGTACTTAGGATCTTCATAGCCAGGTAGCTGTCTCATATAAACCTCCTCTTCCAGAACACCATGTAAAAACGCGTTCTTAACATCCAACTGTCGCAAGCTCCATCCCCTGGATACTGAAATGGCTAAGACAAGACGAACTGTAGCTATCTTCACAACATGACTGAAAGTCTCCTCATAATCAAGTCCATACCGTTGTTTGAACCCTTTGGCGACAAGATGAGCCTTGTACCGATCAACAGACCCATCAGCCTTGTGCTTGACCTTGTAAATCCATCGACAGTCAATAATATTAGTACCTTGATGTGGAGGAACAAGATGCCATGTTCGATTCTTCATAAGAGCATGCTATTCTTCATCCATTGCGGTTTTCCATTTGGGATCTTGCAAAGCAACCTGAAGATTTGCTGGCTCAGTGGATATAGCAGACAATCCCCAGCGAGCAGTTCCATCGGTGTACTCACGAGGTTTTCGTATACCGCGTAACGCACGTGTTACTGGCCGAGACGCAGGAGGAACCACAGAGCTGGAGGGCGCAGAAGATCCGTGACTTGGCGTGTTGATAGGATTTGTCCTGGAGTGCTATGGCATGGCGTGGTCAGACGATTCAGAGGATCATGTGGGCGATGATGTGGCCGTTCCGCGGGAGGAGGCAGGCGTAGAAGATCCGGTCGCGCGGGCAGCGTGGTCCCGCGCACGCGGAGACGCGTCAGGGCGCGTAGACGCTGCAGAGCGGCCAACAGCGGGCCCGCGACTGGTGGACGGGCGATCCGAGGCGGATGCGGGGGACGATCCCGAGGGAGATCCTGGCAGAGAATCAGTCTCGTGTCTAACGCCCGTGTCTTCTTCTACTGATATTTCATGTGATATATTTGAACTGGTGGAGGCATCAATTTCATCCAAATTTTGAGGAGTATCTTGGTGTTGAGCTGCAGACCCTGAGGAGCAAGAAAAGGAGCACTTTGCTCAGAGTTAGTAGCATGCATAAAATCATCATGTGTGTCATCAAATTGTTTGTTCTCAGGCGCAAACGGATGGAGAGATGGATCAAG
Organism: Lolium multiflorum; assembly: GCA_030979885.1. Taxonomy (NCBI): domain Eukaryota; kingdom Viridiplantae; phylum Streptophyta; class Magnoliopsida; order Poales; family Poaceae; genus Lolium; species Lolium multiflorum. Next base: position 149,737 of record JAUUTY010000394.1, read on the forward strand.
TAAGAGTATCTCTTTGCGAAGCAAGGCTCCAACATTGGGATGAAGAGTTTTAAAAGGGAACACTGCCTCATCAAACACTACATCTCTGGAAATATAAACACGCCCTGTCATGACATCAAGACATTTTACCCCTTTGTGCCGAGGACTATAGCCAATTAATGAAGACACATTGCTTGGATCAGAAAGCAAGTTTGCGTTTATTGTAGGGGCGCAAGTTTGTCCAACAAGCACAACCAAAAACTCTGAGGGATTTATAAGATTGATGAGTTCCTAGTAGGCGATGAACTAGAGTGTCATTATTGATGACTTTACTAGGGATCATATTAATGAGATATGTCGCAGTGAGGAAGGCTTCTTCCTAGAATTTTAGAGGCATGTGTGCATGAGCAAGAAGTGCTAGGCCAACTTCTACAATATGGCGATGCTTTCTTTCAGCAGAACCATTCTATTGGTGGGCATGAGGACATGAGACATGATGAGAAATCCCCTGAGTTTGAAATAGAGAGGTGAGTTTTTCATATTCTCCACCCCAATCAGACTGCACTGAGGATTTTGGTGTCAAGTTTGCGCTCAACCAATTTTTGAAAATTGACAAATGCATTGTAAGCATCATATTTTTTCTTAAGCAAATAGATCCAAGTAAACTTGTTATAATCATCAATAAAGCTTACATAATAGTCATGACGACCCACAGAGGTAGGTGCATGACCCTATACATCAGAGAAGATTAACTGAAGAGGGGCAGTAGAAACACTAGTGAAAATTGGATAGGGAAACTGATGGCTTTTAGCTTGCTGACACGAATCACACACTGACTCAAGACTAGAATCTCTAACAGATAAAAGTTTATTCTTGCTAATAATTTGCCTAACAATGGCTAAAGACGGATGACCTAAGCGACTATGCCACCTTGCTTGTGAGGGCTTGGCAGAAGCATAAGCATGCTTGGGAGACTAGGATGACGACATCAGGGATGATATGAGTGGATAGAGCCCCCCAACGCAACGACCTCTATGAATTATTTTCCGCGTGACCTGGTCCTTGATCAAAAAGAAGAAAGGATGGAATTCAATAAACACGCGGTTATCATAAGTGAAGCGGTGAACGGAGAGCAAGTTTTTAGATGCATGTGAAACATGAAGGACATTATGAAGATGAAAATTTTGAGCAGGAGTACGAACAATTGAATGACCAACATGAGATATAGGCATACCATGTCCACCTGCAGTGTTGACCTTGTCATTGCCACGATACTTGTCGCGGACGGTCATGTTTTGGAGCTTCCCGGTGATGTGATGAGTGGCACCACTGTCCTGATACCAGTTGGTTTCAACTCCATAGGAAGTAGCATGTACTTCCTTATCATCGGCATCATCATCTTCTTGAAATCACCACCAGCAATCTTTGGCAGGGTGGCCCTCTTTGTCGCAGATTTGGCAGGTTACATCCACCCATGGCGTGTTGCGACGCCTTCCATGGTCGCGTCCACGAACCCCTGCAGGAGGGTGCACGGCCACCACCGCTTCCTTGACGAGGCGGGCGATCGTCACGGCGATCATCTCGTCGCGTGTCGCGATGATCAGAATAGTTTCCACGGCCGCCTCGCGATCTGTTGTTCTGGTGCCCGCGTCCCTGACGCTGACCAGCGTTGGCATATGACTCAAAATACATGTCAGACGAGCCGCCACCAAGCATCTCCTGGCGGTGATCATAGGCCCGCAGCTGTGCGTACAAGGAAGACAACGAGATCGGGGCAGTGCTGACGCCAAGAGCGGCGACAAGGGAGTTGTAGGAGCCTCCCAAGCCGGCAAGGATGAAGGAGACATGCTCCCGGGTGGTGATGACCTTGCCATCAGTTGCGAGCTCGTCAACAATGCCCTGCATCTTGGTGAGGAAGGCATCGGTGGACATCTGCAGTTTCTTGGTGTTTGCCAATTGGATCCGTAGATTCGTGATCTTGGTCTGGCAGTGTGACGCAAACATCTCCTCAACCGCCTGCCAGACTCCGATGGCGGTCTCGATCCGGTGGACGTGAGGAAGAACCTCAGGCCCGATGGACTGAAGGAGGTATCCAAGAACAATTTGATCCCGAGCTATCCAGGCGTCGTAGGCAGGATTTGGGACGGATTTCTCCGTCTGGTCTGCGGAATCTTCGTAACCAGGTTTCTCCGTCGGCATCTCCGGGGGTGCAGCGTCCGAGTCATCGAGGAGGCCGGACACACGAGCGCCGCGGATCGTGGGCAGCACCTGGTGAAAGTGCATGGAGCCCCTATGTGTGGTTTTGGTAATTAATGACAATCCCTATGGACTAATGTTTGCATTGAGTTATATTTATAGGTGTTGTCGATAGGCAATGCTTGAACCATATGATGGCTTCAAGGTTGCAATAAGAAGAAACTGATGAAGGATATCAAGTGTCAAGTATGTCTTGAAGATGAAGATGAAGTGAGCCCTCAAGTCACTTCAAGACATCAACATGATGAAGAATGAAGAAATGATGTGCAAGTTCAAGATAAGCCATCTCGAAGAGATCATTTGCTTGAAGCTTGCCATCCATATGGTGATCATGGATATGTGAAGATGTGCCGAAGAAGAAGCTCTCCCATGGTGGATTATGGGGGAGCAATCCACAAGACTTCCTCAAGCAAGCACAATCTAGAAAGGCGTTCCATCTTGTTGTGATCAAGATTGTCGTCATCGAGCTCAAGAGGAACGTGCAAGGATAAGGTTTGTTCTTGATAGGGTTTCTTTCTCACCGGTCTCATGGTGTAGTTGGAGACCGGTTTATAGTTTAGTTGCCGTACTATCAAGAGGGCTCTCGAGTAAGTAACTCGATCGTATCCTTCGGAGAGCTCACACCTTTGCATCCTTGCATAATCTTTCTTGGTTGTTATTTGGATCTTTTCCATATGGTGTTTTAGAGCTTGTGCTTATTCTCATGACAAGCTCTAGTTCATCAAAAACGGATTCCGCATGAATCACTTGTTGCGTTTTCGATATTGGAGTTTTTCTCGGTTTCTCGTATTGAGAGGTTTCACTCTAAAATACATAGAAAACCTACCCCACCTGTTCTTAAGCTTTTCACTCTTTGTGGGGTAGCTCTTGTCATCTTCTTTAGAACAAAATTGGTTTCACCTAAATCCGAGTTTCCTAACTCAAGTTGTTGCATTTTCCATATTGGAGGTTTTACCTGTTTGGTGTTTATAGATAGGTAAAACCTTTATACATTTGTTTCTATCATAATTTGCTGGACTATGATGTTTCTATGCATATTGTTGTAGAGCTCGTTGTTGTGATTTCAAAGAGCCCAAGATCATCGAAATCGGAGTCCGGATGCAAAAGTTATTAAGGTTTTCGTATCGGGTGTTTGGGCAAAAACTGGGGGGCCGGAACTACCGCCGGGAACACCCCGGCACTGCCGCCGGGAGCACCCCGGCTGACATAGGCATCCCCAATGGGCCTGCCGAAAGTAGTACCCGGGGTTTATTGAAGGCCCAGGACTCGAAGGATGTAAAGATTCGGAAGCCCAATTAGTATTAAGGAAAGATAGATTGTATTAGGAAATATAGAAACTTGTAATCTTACGGGACGGGTATGAAACCCTCTCGGACTCTGTAACTCGTGTATGAAGAAAACCCTAGGCTCCACCTCCTATATAAGGGGGAGTCGAGGGACAAAGAAAGAATCGAATCTATTGTCAACAGAACCCTAGTTTTTACAATCAGCGAGTACTTTTGAAACCTTCGAGATCTACTTGCCCTCTACTTCTAGCAAAATCCTAGTCTACAATCTGTAGGCATTGACAAGTTAATCCCTTGTCAATTGGCGCCGTCTGTGGGAATTAGAGGTTGCAAGGAGCTGATCTCGATGGCACGTCCAGAATCGTCGACTTCGTCGGTAGCAAGCAATACGATGGATCGAGGTAAACGGGAAAAAACTGATCTAGTCGATTTTATTCCTCACCTGCCCTCCCGTTTGGATGCATGTGCGTATCTGGAGGAGCCCATCGTCATGACGTTCGGAGATTTCCGATTCCGCGTCAACAAGGAAGGATCCTATCGTCTCGAAGTTCCGATCTCGTCGGAATTTTCAGCGATCGATTCTGATTTTTCATCGAGCGATGAAGAGTTTTCGTCGCCACGCTTCGACACCAAGGCAAGCGGAAAGCTCGCCAAGATCTTCAGCGACACATCCTTCGAGTCGTCTGCGGACTCCGTTATAAGCAGCGACTCCGAAGCGTCGACAGCTTCAACTTCATTGACAAATCTGCTGCCATTGGAAAGGTCTTCACCAATCTCTATGATGGTGTCACCAATCCTGATAAAAATCAATACTCAAAATATCATCAGGTCTACGCGATCGAAGAGACAAACCGAGCACAACCTGAGACGTCAGAGGATTTCGAAGATTTGGGAAACCCGTACGTTGATCCCTCTGATCTCAGAAAATGTCTAGGCACAAAATATGTCGGGACCACTCCACGATTAAGAGTTCAGCTCCCGCAGCAGCGTGGACAGCAAAGCCATGGAAGGTTCAGAACCAATGACCACCACTGCTACTGCAGAAGAATTACAAGCCTATCAATATAGACTTGCTCGGGTGAGTAGGGAGCTGGAAAAACAGACAGAATCCCTGAATAGAAGAAAAGAGGCAGCCTCCGCGTCAAGTAGGCGACGAGCAGAGCTCAGTCGACAATCAGGAAGTTCGGGAGATAGTCATAGAGAAGCTCGGAGGAGAGCAAGATCTCGGCTGCAAAATATACCTGAAGGAGAGAGTAAATATAATTCAAAATCTCGACATGTCCTTCATGACGATTGATACAAGGGGAAATATCATCCCGGAAGCACCAGAAGCTGGATACATGGCAACGCAAGCTTATATCCTCGCGTTCAGACCACCCCCTGGGGACCCGAGAGAAGCATTGTTTAATATGGCAATGGCTGGAGTTGGAGTCATGGGAACAGGCCGCAGCTACACCTCCCGAAGGAACTACAAGGCAAAATAGTCCACGACCCACGACAGCAGTGGAAGATCCACCAAGGACAAGCGGAGCAAGGGATACGACGACACAAGCAAGGGTAGATAGAGCGCGACAAGAAAGAAGAGAACATCGGCGTCACGAAGTCGCCGATGAGGATATGTGCGGGTTACCGTGCTTTACGAGACAAGTTCGAAAAACTCGAGTCCCAAAAGGGTTTAAGTTACCCGAAAATTTCAAGAAATTCGACGGCCTACAGGATCCCGAGGATTGGCTCGTTGATTACCTCGAGATGGTGAAGTTGATAGGCGGAACCAGAGCAACAGCCATGCAAAGCATCCAAGTACATTTGAGTGGTGCCGCACGATCTTGGATAAAGAAACTTCCCCAGGTTCCATCGACAGCTGGGATAGTTTCGAGGATATCTTCGTAAGGAACTTCCGATCCACCTGCAAGAAACCCGCGTCATTGGAAGAGCTGAGGGCGTGCAGGCAGAAACACGACGAGTCAATGATAAAATATTTACAGAGGTGGAACATTATTAAAAACTCGGCAGCGGATATATCTGACGAGAGAGCAATAGACGCGTTCGTGGCAGGAATTCGACGGGGAGATTTCGTCGAGGACTTAGGAAGAACCAACCCTAAGACAATATCAGCATTGATGGAGATAGCAAATAAGTGGGCAGATGGAGAAGATGCGATATACAACAAGCGACATAGGTCGCCAGAAGAGGACCGCAGTCGAAATTTTCAAAATAGAAGACGATGTTCTCGCCAGTTTTACAATAATGACGCTCCTGGCCACATATCGGCTGGTTTCCGAGGAAACTCTGGAGGGAATAGTCGAGAGGACTACCAAAGGAGTAATGAGCAACAAGGCGACAATAGAGGTGATTTCCATGGTAACAGGCAAAATAGTGGACCAAGGTTTCAGAGACCTTATGTGTCTCCCAAAGAAATGATGAACGGGCCATGTCAGATGCACTTCTATCTCGACAATAATGGAAAGAGGCAGTCAGGTCATCTCCAAAAAGACTGCCGCAATTTTCAAGCAATGTTGCGAGCCGCAGGAATTGCAAATGCCCAATCAGGTCATCTCCAAAAAGACTGCCGGTGGCCAAGGCCGGCATTGCCGGCCACCCCAGCACTGCCGGTGGTTCAAGGCCGGCACTGCCGGCCTGTCGCGATTTTGGCCCCAACGGGCAGAAATCTGAGACTCCTATTTAAGCCCTTCTTCCTCCTCTTTCTCCCCACTTCTTCTTCCTCCTTTTGCTCTCCACCATTGTTGACCTTGAGAGCTTGCCACATCCCTCTACTCCTCCAATGATTCTTGAATCCATTTGAGGGAAAAGGAAGAGGATATCTAGATCTCTATTTCTACCAATCAAATCCATCTCTTTGTGAGTGGAACTCTCTAGATCTTGATCTTGGTGTTCTTTGTGAATTCCTTTGTTCTTCCTCTCTTATTCCCCAATAGCTTTTGTAGCTTTGTTGGAATTTGAGAGAGAAGGACTTGAGCATCTTTGTGGTATTCTTGCCATTGCATTTGGTGCATCGGTTTGAGTTCTCCACGGTGATTCGTGGAGGTGAAAGCAAGAAAGTTGTTACTCTTGGGTTCTTGGAACCCTAGACGGATTCTAGACCTTTGTGGTGATTTGTTGGGAGCCTCCAATTAAGTTGTGGATGTGTGCCCCAACCTTTGTGTAAGGCCCGGTTTCCGCCTCGAAGGAAATCCCTTAGTGGAACCGTGACCTAGGCCTTTGTGGCGAGGGTCACCGGAGATTTAGGTGAGGCGCCTTCGTGGCGTTCGGTGTGTGGTGTGAGTACCGCATCTTGGGGTGAGGCCTTTGTGGCGTTGGTGTGCATCGAGCAACCACACCTCAAGGTGAGCCTCTTGTGGCGTTCGGGAGCACTAAGCCACCGCACCTCTCCACCGGAGATTAGCACTCGCAAGAGTGTGAACTCCGGGATAAATCATCGTCTCCCGCGTGCCTCGGTTATCTCTATACCCGAGCTCTTTACTTATGCACTTTACCTTGTGATAGCCATCGTGCTTAAAGTTATATATATTTTACTATCACATAAGTTGCTTGTCTTGCTTAGCATAAGTTGTTGGTGCACATAGGTGAATCATTGCTTAGAATAAGTTGTTGGTGCACATAGGTGAACCATAGTATATAGGCTTTGGTCTTGACAAAGTAAACGCTAGTTTTATTCCGCATTTGTTAAGCCCATCTCGTAAAAGTTTTTAAATCGCCTATTCACCCCCCTCTAGGCGACATCCGTGTCCTTTCAATTGGTATCAGAGCAAGGTCTCTCATTCTTAGGCTTCACCGCCTTGAGAGTAAAGATGTCGGTTAGGGGATTAGATCACAATAACTTGTTTATATTTGATGTCACAAATTATGATCTATGGAAAATTTATGTGCTTAATATTTTGCGGGGTATTTCCCCGGACATGGAGCGAATTCTTGACATGGGTTTTTCTTCTCCTAAGGATCCTCAAAATTTATCTCTTGAGGAGAAGAGAAACTCTTGCCTCGATGCTCTTGCTTCTCATGTGTTTTCCATTGTTGTGAGCAATGTAGTTACTTCATCAATCATGCCTTTTGGGAGCGCTCATGAATTATGGACAAAGCTTCAAGATAAATATGATGTGTCAAATATTATTGAGGATGATTGTATTGCTTCCACTTCCGGCCGTGATGAGTTCTCATCTTCATCCACTTCACCAATGTGTGGTAAGATACAAGGTAATGATATGGTGAGTGGTGATGAAAATTGCAATGTTGATTTTGAGCTTACTATTGATGATTCTTCATCTCTATCTCATTGCAATGCTTCATCTTTGGACATAAACACATATAGCAATATAAATCATCTACATGCTTGTGTTAATAGTCCTTGCATATCATGTGTAAGTTGCTTGAATAAATCTCATGATGATATGCTTGTTTTGTCTTGTGGTCATGATAAAAATACTTCTATTTCCTCTAGTTGTTGTGTGACTAACAATGTAGAGGAAACCAAAGATGCTATCGGTCAAGACAAGATCTTGAAAGGAGCCTCAAGTAACTCCTCATCTTTATCTCACGGTTCTCATGTATGCCTTATGGCCAAGTGTTCCACAGTATCTCCTACCGTGGAACCTAATATTCCTCATGGTGATAAGGATGAGGATGAGTATGAAGAAGAGGATTGGGTTGTCTCTCTACGCGATAAGGGTAAGAGTGTATTCAAGGTTCTTTGCAAAGATAAAATTGCTAGCTCTCACTTCTTTGAAATCTTGACTATCGCTATTGAGAGCCAAAAACTTATTTGGATGCATGAGAACACCATTGATAAAAAGGGTGCTCTTGAACAAGAGTATGACAATGATGTAGCATCCTTAAAGAATGATCTTGAAGAAGAACAAGATATCGTTGCCTCTCTTGAGGAGCAACTTGAAACCCTTGAGGTGTCTCAAAATGAAATATTTGCTAAACTCACTAAAGAAAGAGACCATGCTAAAGCTCAATTAAAATTGCTTAAAAATTAAAAATCCAAAGTTGGTGTTGGTCATGATAAACTTGGTAAGGATCTAGATGATCTAGACAAGGCCCACAAGGCCTTGGAGAGCGAACACTCTATCCTCACCAAGTCACATGAGCAATTACAGGCTTCATATTTAAAAGAGCATGCTATGTTACCCTCTCTTCTTATGTCTTGTGATGATGCTTGTGCTACTAACTCTACTTCTTGTGAAGCATCTATCTTGAAGGAGAATGTTGAGCTAAGGGCTCAACTTGAATTGCTAACTAGCAATTATGGGAAATTGGAAGAAAATCATGGAAAGCTTTCTAGCTCCCATGAGGATCTTCTAGCCTCCCATGATAGGCTAAAGTTAGCTCATGAGGCTATCATATCAAAGGCAACACCTTGTGAGCCTCATGTGAGTACTAGCACTAGTACTCAAAATGCTATATTGCCATGTGCTAGTCCTAGTAATTCATCCACTCATAATATTGCTAAATCTTGTGATGAATTATCTTCCTTGCCTTGTTCCTCTAACAATTAAGGTTCTACTTCCTCTAGTACTTGTGTTGTTACTAACCATGTAGAGGAAATCAAAGAGCTCAAGGCCCAAGTCACTTCTTTGAAGAACGACTTGGTAAAGAGTCATGAAGGGAAATGCAAACTTGACACGATGTTAAGTGTGCAACAATCCCCCAATGACAATAGTGGACTTGGATTCAAATCCAACGACAAGAACAAGTCCAAGAACAAAAACAACATCAACAACAAGAAGGGCCAAGTACAAGTCAAAGACCCGGCCAAGATTGTTTGCTTCAAGTGCAAAATTGAAGGGCACCATGTTAGATCTTGCCCTTTGAAGAAGAAGCAAAAAGGGAAGCGGCCTCAAGTTCAAACTCATATTCAACCTCAAGTTGAATAAATGCCACTTCCCAAGAAGAAACAAGCCAATGCTCCCATTGTGGAGAAATCTAGTGAGAAGAAGGAGAAGAAAAGAACTTGCTACATATGCCGTGAGAAGGGCCACATCTCCTCTTTTTGCACTATTGATACCTCATCCAACTCTCTCACCATTGATGATGTTTATTCTCTTCGTAAGGATGAGGGTGGCAATGTGTTTGCCAAATTTGTTGGTGCTCAAAGTGGTGTCAAGAAAAGAACCATTTGGGTTGCCAAGCCTATTGTGACTAACCTCTTAGGACCCAACTTAGTTGGGGACCAACAATCCAAAACTTGATAAATAGGTGCTTGTTGGAGGGCATTGGAGACTTGGCTACATCATGAAGAATTAAGGGATCTTCATCATTTATACTATCTCAAGCCAAGTCTTTTGGTTATCTTGCTTCTATCATATATTCAATGTTCCTCCTTGCGGTAACATGTGCTCAACTCATTTATATTGAAAGTTACTCGCCCCTTTGCATGTGTTAGTTTTGTTCCTAACATGTGTTTGTATATGTTGTGCTTCCTACTTGCTTTTCTTGAGAAATCAAGTCTATGCATGTTGGGTTGCACACCATGTATTTGTGTTTGTGTTGGAGCCTCTTTGCATCTTGTTGTATCTTATATGGCTCTTATGAGCGATTAATGGACTATCCCATTTTGGGGGAGTGATATTCCTTTGGGAATTTCATGATCCTAACAATGTGTGTACATGAGGAATATCACTTAGAATTGATATTGCAAGATTATCTAGTCTCTATGTGGTATGTCTTCTTCATGAGAAATTCAAATTCTAATGTCCATTAATATCTCTAGTTGAATCTTATTTGCCTCTTGTGAAATTAAATTCCTTATCACATTATGGGGGAGTAATAAGCTTTGTGCATATTACAAGCCTAGAAAATGTGAACATTTGAGGTTGTGTCACATAGAATTGATTTTGTAAATTATATCTCTCATATGTGGCTTGTTTGCTCAAACAAGTTCCAATTTGCTTAAATGGCTTCATTGCTAATATCCTTGTGGATCTTCATGTCCCTCAATACACTTTATGGAAAACCATGTGCTTCAAGTCATACTATTAATTGCTTTGCATGTTGGTATGAATACTATTAATTGCTTTGCATGTTGGTATGAATACTATTAATTGCTTTGCATGTTGGTATGACTAATTGAAGCTATCAAGAAACTCTCTTTGCATGATGGTTAAATCTTATCTTTTACCATATGCTTTATTTGTTGTAAATATGATCTTATGTATATTTACAACTACCACCGGGAAATATTTTCTAATACCTCTTGTCCTAGGACAATTGGCAATCTATTATGAGGTAGAAATTTATTGATCATATTTACATTGGCTCTTGTGTTTAAATTGTCTTATCTATTACCATAAATTTGTTGTGCTTTGACTCCCATGTGTCTTCCTTGCATCTTATGGATCTAATTTGTCTATTCAAACTTTCTTAGCCTTTTTAGTAGATATAGGTAGCGTGATGATCCTAGTTTTGTGCATTTTGTATTCATATGCAAAATCCTAGATAATGCACTAATCTTGGGTTAGCTCTCCTATATTTGTTAGAATGCTTAACATCTCTTGATCATTATCAAAAATTTGGTTTTGGGAGACATAAATTTCCTTTTCGGTACTTTGTGCCATCATAAAAAGTTTCGAGTGTTTGGTTTATTTGTTGGAACCTTGCTCTCTTGGGAGTTGGTTATCTCATTCCTTTGTGTTTAGGTTTAATTATCTTCTTATAATGAGATAATTCTTTGGAATCAATCTTGTGTTGATTTGATTCTTTAATATAATTTGGACAACCATTGTCTCTTGATTTATTTGGTGTTTTGTCTAAATTATATCTTTCTTTGGTTCTTGAAAGTATTGTGCATGCATATTTAATATATGTCTATCTTATGGCATGTGTTACTTTCTTTGATCCAATATATAGGGTAAACTCCATCAAATCCTAATTTGGCTAAGATGTGCATGAAATTCAATTTCATATCTATATGCACATAGTATTGTGGAGTTTGTCCTATATGTTGTAGTGAGTCTAACTACTTCGGACCCAATTAGTTTGGGGACCATTTTTTACTTACCTTTGTGTTAGGTACAAGGATATACATTGGATGCTTGTCTCACACTTAGTAAGAAGTGGTGACTCAATGGTAACTTGAGGCAAGCTAGGATGGTCAACATACGTATATCTACTACATCCACATCAATGCTATCTCGGTAACAAGTATCTTCTCATGCATATTTTTCTAGCATCCAACCATGTGGTTGCATCTTGGCATGAATCTCTTGATTTGCAAATGTTGTGCTTCTTGCTAAAAGTCTTAATAAAACCTCTTTATTGTGAATGTGAGTAATTTGAGATGAGTACATATGTTGGGAAGTATATAAAATCATGCTCATGATTCATCCATCCCATCTATGCGTATCTAGCAATTTTATTACATATCAATTTCTCAAGCTTCTCACATGTGCAATATCGATGAAAGTGCAAATTGAGTTATTTCTTTTAGTATCCTCGTTTGTGATACTTGTTGCATCTCTCAAAGCATCCCAACTATCTTCTATCCCTTGTTGATATTTGTGATGTATTTGATGTGTTTATGGTTGAAGTTCATGGATGTACCATAAGATAAAATTGAGCCTTTGGCCATGCTATTAAGCAAAAATTCTTATTGATACATTGCATGACTTCGTCTTGGATATCATGCTATATCTCTTGTGTATCTATTTTGTGTGTGCATGTTTCTTTGTGGATAAATATCTTTGTGATATTGCTCACTTAGAGAAACTTATACACATAAGAGATGATACATCTCCATTTGATATCTTATTTATTTGTTGCGTGTTGATTGGTCATGCTAAGCAATATAATTCATTAAAGACTACGATGATGCTTTTTGCTCATCCTTGTAATAGTCTTATAGTATGCTTTATCATGCCTTTCACATATCCTCTTGGTTGAGCCTCTTATTATGGTGACTCTTATTTGTTGCTCAACCATTTGTTTGTTGCAAGTGTTAAGCTTAATTTTCTATCTATGATCTATTGCAAATGTTTGTGTTTTAAATGGTAATGAGGGAGTGAGGATTCCATGTTATGCATATTGTATTCAAATGCAACATTTTAATTTATACATGTACCTTGGGGAGCTTCCTCATTTTATTTAAGGCACTATTTTGTGGTGATCATTAGAGTTTGATTCACTTGGTATCTTTTGTTTTGAATGATATTATGGGAGTAATGATTCCATGTTTGTGCACTTTATACTCCAATACAAATTGTCTAGTTTTGTGCACAAACCTTGGGGAGCTTCCTCATATTATTTAGAGCAATCTTCTTGATCTTATCATAATATCTATCTTTCTTTTGGTATCTTCTTTGTGGTTCATTTGGTTGCTTGCTTCATTTGTTGAAGCTTCTTTAATTTGTTATCTTTTTGCAATCTTTGATCCTATCTATAGTGTGATTCCTTTCGAATATTCGTCATTGGATACGTGCATTTGATTCCACTCAAATTATGAGAAATGCACACGCTATGGAGGAACTCTCACTATGTTGGCCTTCTAAAATTTTCACCCATTTCGGCAATTGGTGCCAATGGGGGAGAAGTTTGGAGGGTTTAAGGGAATTTGGTTATATCTTTGCTTTGTGCTTAAGCATGTGCCTTTATTGCATTGCATCTTGTTGCTTTGCATAGTTGAATATTTAGAGGAAACTCCACTAGGCTTTGAATGCCAATATATGCAATGAAAGTCAAGATCATTCACACATGCATATATTATGGGGGAGTTTGCTCTATATATTCAACTTGTTTGTTACTTCAATTCCTTATATAAACCCTCTCAAAGAGATTGTCATCAATTACCAAAATGGGGGAGATTGAAAGTGCATGGAGCCCCATGTGTGGTTTTGGTAATTAATGACAATCCCTATGGACTAATGTTTGCATTGAGTTATATTTATAGGTGTTGTCCATAGGCAATGCTTGAACCATATGATGGCTTCAAGGTTGCAACAAGAAGAAACTGATGAAGGATATCAAGTGTCAAGTATGTCTTGAAGATGAAGATGAAGTGAGCTCCCAAGTCACTTCAAGACATCAACATGATGAAGAATGAAGAAATGATGTGCAAGTTCAAGATAAGCCATCTCGAAGAGATCATTTGCTTGAAGCTTGCCATCCATATGGTGATCATGGATATGTGAAGATGTGCCGAAGAAGAAGCTCTCCCATGGTGGATTATGGGGGAGCAATCCACAAGACTTCCTCAAGCAAGCACAATCAAGAAAGGCGTTCCATCTTGTTGTGATCAAGATTGTCGTCATCGAGCTCAAGAGGAACGTGCAAGGATAAGGTTTGTTCTTGATAGGGTTTCTTTCTCACCGGTCTCATGGTGTAGTTGGAGACCGGTTTATAGTTTAGTTGCCGTACTATCAAGAGGGCTCTCGAGTAAGTAACTCGATCGTATCCTTCGGAGAGCTCAAACCTTTGCATCCTTGCATCATCTTTCTTGGTTGTTATTTGGATCTTTTCCATATGGTGTTTTAGAGCTTGTGCTTATTCTCATGACAAGATCTAGTTCATCGAAAATGTTGCAGAATCACTTGTTGGCGATATTGGAGTTTTCGGTTTCTCGTATTAGGTTTCACTCTAAAATACATAGAAAAACCTACCCCACCTGTTCTTAAGCTTTTCACTCTTTGTGGGGTAGCACTTGTCATCTTCTTTAGAACAAAATTGGTTTCACCTAAATCCGAGTTTCCTAACTCAAGTTGTTGCATTTTCCATATTGGAGGTTTTACATGTTTGCTGTTTATAGATAGGTAAAAACTTTATACATTTGTTTCTATCCTACTTTGCTGGACTATGATGTTTCTATGCATATTGTTGTAGAGCTCGTTGTTGTGATTTCAACGAGCCCAAGATCATCGAAATCGGAGTCCGGATGCAAAGTTATTAAGGTTTTCGTATCGGGTGTTTGGGCAAAAACTGGGGGGCCGGAACTGCCGCCGGAACACCCGGCACTGCCGCCGGAGCACCCGGCATTGCCGGTGGGCCGGCACTGCCGGCCACCCCTTCACTGCCGGGTGGAACAAGGCCGGCACGCCGGCCACCCCGACTCGCGGCCACCCCGATCGCGGCCACCCCGACACAGCGGGTTCAAGGCCGGCACTGCCGGCCGTCGATTTTGGCCCCAACGGGCAGAAATCTGAGACCCCTATTTAAGCCCTTCTTCCTCCTCTTTCTCCCCACTTCTTCTTCCTCCTTTTGCTCTCCACCATTGTTGACCTTGAGAGCTACATCCCTCTACTCCTCCAATGATTCTTGAATCCATTTGAGGGAAAAGGAAGAGGAGATCTAGATATATATTTCTACCAATCAAATCCATCTCTTTGTGAGTGGAACTCTCTAGATCTTGATCTTGGTGTTCTTTGTGAATTCCTTTGTTCTTCCTCTCTTATTCCCCCAATAGCTTTTGTAGCTTTATTGGAATTTGAGAGAAGGACTTGAGCATCTTTGTGGTGTTCTTGCCATTGCATTTGGTGCATCGGTTTGAGTTCTCCACGGTGATTCGTGGAGGTGAAAGCAAGAAAGTTGTTACTCTTGGGTTCTTAGAACCCTAAACGGATTCTAGACCTTTGTGGTGATTTGTTGGGAGCCTCCAATTAAGTTGTGGATGTGTGCCCCAACCTTTGTGTAAGGCCCGGTTTCCGCCTCGAAGGAAATCCCTTAGTGGAACCGTGACCTAGGCCTTTGTGGCGAGGGTCACCGGAGATTTAGGTGAGGCGCCTTCGTGACGTTCGGTGTGTGGTGTGAGTACCGCATCTTGGGGTGAGGCCTTTGTGGCGTTGGTGTGCATCGAGCAACCACACCTCAAGTTGAGCCTCTTGTGGCGTTCGGGAGCACTAAGCAACCGCACCTCTCCACCGGAGATTAGCACTCGCAAGAGTGTGAACTCCGGGATAAATCATCGTCTCCCGCGTGCCTCGGTTATCTCTATACCCGAGCTCTTTACTTATGCACTTTACCTTGTGATAGCCATCGTGCTTGAAGTTATATATATCTTGCTATCACATAAGTTGCTTGTCTTGCTTAGCATAAGTTGTTGGTGCACATAGGTGAATCATTGCTTAGAATAAGTTGTTGGTGCACATAGGTGAACCATAGTATATAGGCTTTGGGCTTGACAAAGTAAACGCTAGTTTTATTCCGCATTTGTTAAGCCCATCTCGTAAAAGTTTTTAAATCGCCTATTCACCCCCCCTCTAGGCGACATCCGTGTCCTTTCACCTGGGCACGCCACCCATGGTAGTTGGTGCGGGAGAGTTTGTCCGTCAGGGGATGCCCAAGGTTGAGCACCAGGGCAGAGGAGTACGACGCCATGAAGGAGATGAAGGCGGCGACGGGGATGACTTCGTTGCGATCAGGAATTTCGGCGGAAGAGCCTGCCTGATACCATATAAGATCAGGTAGATTAGCCTCTACTCGGATACCGAGCAGATACGATTGTATTTCCTTATATAGGTGGACAGATTACATCGTGAGGGAGAGGGAAAGGTAAGCCGTATTGGACAACAACTTCCTGTACAAGTGCAGATCAATTCTATCTCTAACAATAATTTCAGTTGGTAAGAATACCCCGCTCTCCCTGAAAAATAGTCGGTTATTTCCTGCAACCAATGGGTGGGGTTCACATGTTAAATAAAACGCGGATATGCTTTTGACCATTATGTTTCTCAGTTGACGCAGTTGGGCATCTACGGATATAAGTATGTACTTAAGGAGATCTATCATTTTGTTTTAGAATGTGTGTTTTGGTTTTGCAATTTGTGTATTTCTAGAGGGATCTATAACTTGCCTCGATATGTTACTATTTTCTGATAGGAATCTCTTAGTGGTTGTGCACCTCTTCCAACTTAATATATTAGGTTGTCTTATTGCTTACAGAGTATTTTGCTTCTGTTCCTTCATCCAGATGAGAAGGGACATGAGAAAGCATATGTGTATTGATGTTGCACATATGTTTTATAACTACTGTTGCACTCACTTCCTTTGTGTATCGCTTCTCGAAAATGTTCAAGCTGCATATCTAGTCTGGGCTTTGTGATTTGTTGTCATTATCGTTGATCAAATCATTATTTATAGCACATTGTGCATGTTGTATATGTGTCGATACAAGAATATAAGTTTCACATTGTTAGTGCACTCTGAGAGTGTATGTTCAGGTTGTGGGTGCTCAGTTCGTAGTTTCTGAATCCGTTGAGACACTAGGAAGCAGCCGGTATAGATTTGGCTTGGTCATTTTCGAAATTTTTGTCTTGTTTGCCAAAACATTGGTGTAAATGGGGAGAACACAACATGTGCGGGATGACAAAAATAACTGACGAGTGCAACGTGCAATGTTCATGTCCAATCTCAACAAAGTATTATGGGTTGTGTCGAAGCAAGATAGCACAATCCCAAAATTCATAAAGAAGTGCAAAGTTGACACACATTATTTCCTGTAGAGTGCTAAAGTGGAAAATTTTCATACCTCAGTTAAGTTAGTTTTTCCGGATAGCAATCAATGGCATCAGACACATTTGATACCGGGCGTGCCACACAATACTTTTTATGATAGGGATATGCGTAGTATGAAAATGACAGGTAACAACTAGATATTTATAAGTCTTTAGTGTTGCATATCATAAGGGCTCTATTGTGGCCTGATGGTTATTTGTACTGAGCAGAAGCATATGCAATAAAAATGAACTCTAGAAATTTTGATACCTAGAAATTTCTTGGACATGGTCCTATGAATTGCTCAACCGTATTGCCTAATAATTGTATTTCCAGTTTGTACGTGATAATTTTCCATGTCATGTTAGCATTTAATTAACGATAAACAGACTTACCACATATGACATGCTGTTGTTTATTCATAAGGTTGTTTTTTTTTTGTCTCTTTTAGTATTTGAGAAGAATCTCATTGATTATTATCGTAAGAAGAATCTCATTAAATACTGGTTTCAAGGTCACTAATCATGTGATTTGGCTTCTCTCCTTGTGTTCTCATCAAAAGGATATCAACTAATCCCTTCAGTAGCTGCAAACAGATCTATAAAGTCGATGTTGGTGTCGTCATTGCAATGCTGTCTATATTTTCGGTAGAAGATGTCTGTAGGTGAGAACCGACAGTAGGTTATCAGGATTTTACATCACTGAAAAAATGAACACAAATATACATGTTAGATTACTGAATCAAAAGAAATATTGAAAGAGCAAAAGAACACTTATGTGATATCAGTGAATCTAATTGTGCTTGTGAATTGACTCTATTGCTAGTACAATTTCTGCAATGTAGAATTGGCTTCATCTTCTGCTCGTGTGTCCTTACCAATATTTAAAGTGATCACCTCTCCACCAGGAAGGTACTCCATGATGAGATGCCTGCACTCCTTCAAAAGAATAGTAAAGCTTCACTATGTAAGCACTATGTCAGAAGGTAGAAGATAACCAGAAGTGGAATTGCAAAAAAAAAAAAGGAAACACATCAACATGGTAACCTGGCCACTATGAAGCATTTCATGTTTAGGAGTCGTAAAAAATATCTATCAAGAGTATTTCCAGCTGTAATTGATCTCCTTTCAGAGTTTATTGAGAACAACCCCTTCTTACAAAATTATCAATAATATTTTCACCAGTAATTCATCTCCTTTCAGATTTTATTAAGACATACTTACCAAACCATCAATTGAGAATTTAACTTGAACCCATTGCACTATATGGAATCCCGATACAAATAAATAAATTTACATGTCATAGCAAAAGAAATTCAACTGCCATATGAAACATTATATTCAGCTAGTGCAATTTTCTATCCTGGTCAGTATGACACACCTTGACATCAAGAAAATCATACACAAGTTGATGTTAGATTATATGTTTCGGTTAAGCTAGACTTGTAACGCAAGTTAGGGTTTTAGGCTTAGTCGGTTGGCTCTACTATTTATATCCCTTGTACCCCAAACAGTTTTGTATCAATTGTGAGACATAATACAAGCTTACATGGTATCAGACTAATCGATCCTGACCTATGGCGCCGCCGCCTAAGCCGCCGCCGCCTGGTTACTTCGACCAGCCCGCCAAGGCCGCCGCCGCCGCCGAGGCCTCGGCCTCTTCTACCCCTCCCACGGCTACTCCTCTCTCCTACACAGACACCATAGCCGATGTCACCCCCTTCATACCTATTACTTTAGATCTTGCCCAACACAACTACTACCATTGGCGCCACCTCTTTGAGGTTCACCTCGGGCGCTGCAACCTCCGTCACCACGTCGCGCCACCCCTCGTCCTGACGACGCTCGCTGGATCACGGATGATCTCGCCATCATCCAATGGATCTACACACGCGTGTCCACGGAGATTTTCAATCTCGTTTTCCGTGAGGCCGCCACCGCCGCCGCCCTCTGGGCGTCCCTGCGCCAGCTCTTCCAGGACAACGCTGACGCCCGGATCAACAACCTCCACTCCGCGATCCGCAACACCCCTCAGGGGGACTCCTCGCTCAGCGTCTACTGTCAGCGCATCCAGACGATGGCGGATGAGCTCCGCGAACTAGGCGATCCTATGCCTGATCGCCAGCTTATCAACATCCTTCTCCAAGGGCTCAGCGACCGGTTCAAGACTCAAGCGGCCATGATTCCCTTCATGCGGCCTCGCCCTTCCTTCGCGGAGATCCGGTCCCTGCTGCAGAACGCCGATGATGACCTCACACGGCGGGAGGCGCGGCCTCACGTCTTCGCTGCCTCCACCCGGCCGCCCCTGCTGCCTACTCCTGCACCGGCAGGCCCGACGAGCCAGCCCACTGCCGCGGCAGGACCCCCGGTACCGTTTCCAGCCTCGGCCGGGCAGCCTCCTCCTGGCTGGCGTCCCAGCCCCAACTACAAGGGCAAGAATCCGGCTGTACTGCCGCCGCGATCTCGCCACTCCACCAGCCGCCGACGCCCGCGCCAGCGCCTGCCGCTCCTCCCGCTTGGCGCCCGCCACCGGCGGCACCGACGTCTGCGCCAGACCTGCCGCGCCGCCTACCTGGCGCCCTCCTCATGATCCCTGGACCGGCATGGTTCAGGCTTGGTCCATGCCCTGGCGGCCCCCTCTCTGATCGGCGCTCCTTCAGCTTACACGGGTGCCTGGGCGCCGGGTCTTCGCCCCCACACTGGTTCCCCTGGACTCCTCGGCCAGCGCGCCCCGCCGAACGCCTACCACGCCGCCCCGGCCTACTACGACGGGGGGATGCCATGCATGCCATATCAGCACCCCCAGATGTTTCAGCCTTCGTCTGTCCTCATGCCGCCTGCTCCAACTGCACCGCTGCATCAACCGACCTCCACTCCTTCACCGAGCTGGGACCAATCTGCGTTCTTGCAGGCCATGAACAACTTCGCTGCCCAGGGAAACTCAGGTATGGACTGGATTTTCGATTCCGGTGCTTCTAGTCACATGTCTGCTTCTAGTAATATGCTGTCAAATTTTTCCACCACACCACTTTCATCCATAGTCCTCGGAAACGGCACTACTATACCTATATATTGCACCGGCCAAACCACCATACCTACACCCACCAAACAACTCCTCCTACGTGATGTCCTTATTGCACCCGCGCTAATCAAAAACTTAATTTCTGTTCGTCAGTTCACCCGTGACAATCTTGTTTCTATGGAATTTGATCCGTTTGGTTTATCTGTGAAGGACTACCAGACCAAAGCGGAGATCGCTCGGTTCAATAGCTCCGGCGACCTCTACACTCTCCATGGCGCCGCCACCCACGACCCACCCACCTCCATGGCGGCGTCCGTCGACCTCTGGCATCACCGTCTCGGCCACCCCCACAATGCTACCTTGTCTTCTATACTTAGCGAATTTTCAATAAATTGTAATAAGGATAGTCATAATACCTCCATGTGTCCCTCTTGTCAGCAAGGAAAACATGTTCGCTTGCCCTTTAGTTCCTCTACTACTGTTAGTACCTTTCCTTTTGAACTTTTGCACTGCGATTTATGGACATCTCCCCATACTAGTGTCTCTGGCTTTAAATATTATCTAGTCGTTCTAGACGATTTCACCCACTTTGTCTGGACTTTTCCTTTACGCAACAAATCAGACGTACACACCATTTTCCTAAACTTTCACAAATATGTCGCCACACACTTATTTCTTCCCATTAAATTTATCCAATGTGACAACGGCAAAGAATTTGATAACTTTCAAAAACCGAAACTTCTTTCTTCAACATGGCATTCTTCTCCGATTTTCATGCCCATACACTTCACCTCAAAACGGCAAGGCAGAACGCTCGCTTCGCACAATAAACGACATCATTCGCACCCTTTTAATCCACTCCTCAATGCCACCAAAATTTTGGGCCGAAGCCTTACGCACGGCCACCTACTTACTTAACATCCGGCCTCACAAGTCCAACCCAAACTCTACACCATTATACTCTCTTTACCTTAGTCATCCCAACTACTCTGAACTTCGCGTCTTTGGCTGTCTTTGTTTTCCAAACACTGCCGCCATCTCCACCAACAAACTATCACCTCGCTCCATTCCCTGTGTCTTTCTAGGATACTCTGATGAACACAAGGGTTATTGATACGTCTCCAACGTATCGATAATTTCTTATGTTCCATGCTACTTTATTGATGATACCTACATGTTTTATGCACATTATATGTCGTATTTACGAATTTTGGAACTAACCTATTAACAAGATGCCGAAGAGCCGTTGTGTTTTCGCTGTTTTTGGTTTCAGAAATCCTAGTAAGGAAATATTCTAGAATTGGACATCAACGCCCAGGTCCTATTTTTGCACGAAGCTTCGCAGACCGAAGGGGAGTCGAAGTAGGGCCACGATGGCCAGAAGGGGCGCGCGCGGCGGGCGCCACTGCCCGCCTCAGCCCCCCCACCTACTTACTTATAGCCTCCGTCGTAGACGAGAGCCACGATGAGAAACCTTCCGTAGACGCGCCGCGAATTCTCTTCGGGGGATTGAGATCGCTCTCGGCACTGGGAGAGGGGATTTCTCTCCTGGAGACTCTTCATCGCCATGATCGCTCCGGAGGATGAGTGAGGTCACCCTGGACTATGGGTCCATAGCAGAGCTAGATGGTCGTCTTCTCCTAATTGTGCTTCATTGTTGGATCTTGTGAGCTGCCTAACATGATCAAGATCATCTATCTGTAATACTATATGTTGTGTTTGTCGATCCGATGAATAGAGGATGCTATGTTATGGTGATTATCAATCTATTGTTTATGTGTTGTTTATGATCTTGCATGCTCTCCGTTATTAGCAGAGGCTCTGGCCAAGTTTTTGCCTTAACTCCAAGAGGGGTATTTATGCTCGATAGGGTTCATGCCTTCATTGACACTGGGATCGTGACAGAGGGTTCTAAGGTTGTGTTGTGCATTGCCACTAGGGATAAACATTGATTCTATGTCTAAGGATGTAGTTGTCGATTACATTACGCACCATACTTAATGCAATTGTCTGCTTTGCAACTTAATACCGAATGGGGTTCGGATGATAACCCGAAGGTGGACTTTTTGGCATAGATGCGCTTGGATGGCGGTCTATGTACTTTGTCGTAATGGTCTGGGATTAAATCTCACCATATTTATCATATCATGTATATGCATTGTTATGCCCTTCTATTTGTCAATTGCCCGACCGTAATTTGTTCACCCAACATGCTTTTATCTTATGGGAGAGACAATTCTAAGAACCGTGGACCCCGGTCCTATTCTTTACATAGCATACAATCTACCGCAATACTTGTTTTACCTGTTTTCTTGCAAACAATCATCTTCCACACAATACGGTTAATCCTTTGTTACAGCCAGTCCAGTGAGATTGACAACCCCACTGCTTCGTTGGGGCAAAGTACTTGGCTAGGGCAGCAGGTCTGCTTGGCGCCGGAATCCCTCTCGTTGCGCCGCATCACATTTTCGCCACCATCAACCTTCAACGTGCTTCTTGGCTCCTAATGGGTCCGATTAAATGGTTTTTCCGAGGAAAACTTCATGCATCGCGCGCATCATACCTTCCTGCTCCCAACGGACGTGTACATTTACGCGCATCAGCCTTCTCCCGGCGCCGTTGTCGGGGAGGAAGGTAAAGGCACTCATACTTCGGTTCCGGGTAACAGGATTTTCTTCGGGCGCCATTGTGTGCGTGCTCGCTATTTTCTTTAGATCCCGCAATTGCATCTTTTTGTTTTTGTTTTTATTTTCACTAGTTAGGCATAATGGAAAACAACAAAAAAATTGGTGAGCTTTTAATCTTTTTCCTAATTTAGAATTGTTTGATGCGAAATTAAAAACCTATGGAACCTTATTTACATGATAATAAAGGGCAATGTTATTAGTATGAATGCAATTATCGCTAATGCTATGAAGAAGTCTAAGCTGTAGCTAGTTTACATAAAAATAATCTTTTTGCTCCTCCGCTTGGAAGAAATATTTTGTTCGGATAATAATATTCTATCTCCCATATGCGATAACTCTAATCATGCTTCTGATATTTTAAATCCACTTCGCTGAAAGTATTCCGTATAAAAATACCTATGAAAATTATTGAACGAGCAGATAACTGGCTATGAAGGGGATGGAACCGTCCATCCCGGGGAATCATTTACTGTTTTTGGATGAATTATGCGGGTTTTCAAGTGTGCAGGTATCTCTAAGGATGAAGTGAAGAAGAAACTATTCTCTATGTCGATGCTGGCAAAGCGGCGCATTGGTATAAACCGCTGAAGGACGGGCGCTCTTTGATTGGAAGGATATTATGCCTCTATTTTTTTCTAAGTTCTATCCTCCAAGTGAAATTCACAAAGATCGAAACCATATATATAATTTCTGGCCTCATGATAGAGAGAGTATTGCCCAAGCATGGGAGAGGTTGAAGTCTTTAATGCTCAAATGCCCCAATCATGAGCTTCTAGGTAATATCATCATTGATAATTTCTATGCAGACTTTCTTTCAAGATAAGACCTTGCTGGATACTACTTGTTCGATCATTCACGCGCAACAAAGAAGAGTTTAAAAGGACCTTCTTGATCGGATCCTGAGAACGCCGAAGATTGGGAGAACGACAAAGGTAAAGAGTCGCATAAATTATGATTATGAATGCATTGAAACTTGTATGGATAGTGGTAAATTAAATATGAGTGCTACTTATGGTCTTGACTCTCAAGTTGCCGCAAATCTTTATAAAGCTTTTGCTTCTCACATTGAATTGCCTAGGAAGAATTTTGATAAGTATCATGAACCTTTTAAAGACGCTTGCATGAAGGATGAAACCGTTATTAATGATTGCAATGAACATGTTCAAACTTCTGAAAATGCTATTTCCTATAAGCATGTTAATTTTTGTGGAATACATAGACCTTGAGGAATTAATCAAATAGAAGATGAATATTGTATCCATCACAGAAATGAAAACTAGAAAGTGGTCTAGAGCTCTAGATGATCTTGGAGAAAAGTGTGTGCCCTCTATCCTTTTTATTTGTGAACTTTGCCATAGAGTTGGTCATTTAATTTTCAATGCTCCTCCAATGATAATTCAACCCCATGAGTGCTGCAAATTTGTATTGTTATGTGATGAAATTATTCCTAATCGCATGATGAACTTACCTTATTTTTGAGGTGTGAAGAGCTCTCAAGAAAAATCTCTTTGTTACATATGAGTGATCTTGATATTGATGATGTCCTCCATGGGTGTTTTTCTTATTGCATTGATAATAGCCATACAAATACTTACATACAAAATATTTTAGAAGACAACACCTTGCCAAAATATGATAGGACCGTGTGTTTTCAACTAATTAATGAAAAGGAGGGATCCTCCCAAGTTTCTTCTATTGTTTCTAAAAGAAAATCAGGTTATGCGGACGAGCCACCCTTCAAGCCTCTTCCTCCTAAAGAAGGGAACGAGGAGAAGGAGGAGAAGAAGAAGAAGAAGAAGAAGAAGGGAACGAAGAAGAAGAAGAAGAAGGAGAATAAAAAGAAAGAGGTAATGGCATATCCCCGCAATGAATGAGATAACACTAGGAAATCGTAAGTATGTTGCTCCCGATGATTATTATGATAATGAATCTCAATGATGATCTTCCTATGCCCTTACATACATTAGCGATCATGATTTGAATGAGCAAATTACTTTTGATATTACAAATCTCTCGGAAACTAATTCTGAAAACGATAATAATTGCCATAGTGTCGGTGCTATCCATGCTCTTCCATAATGATATGTAAAGCTCTAAGCTTGGGGAAGAGGTGTTTGAAAATCCTTTGGCTACCGGTCATTATGTTCTTGATACATCTCCTTCTAATAACAATGATGGTATGGTCATAGATAAACCGACTGTGAAAGATAACTATTCTATTTCTTATGATGACACTGTGCCTCCGATCTTTGATGATTATTATAAAGAATGCTATGATATAGGTTATAACTATCCTTATGAAACTTGTCATAGTCATGATTGGCTTGCCAAAAAACATTCCCTTAGTATGCAACTTGTTTACCATGTTCAAATTCTTGATAATGATCCTGCTCCAATTACTATTAATGAGAAGAGTTTTTCTTATGTCAAAAATAATGATACCTTTATGCATATGAACCATGATAAGAATGTTTTAAGTGATGGTTATATTGTGGATTTCATCAATGATGCTACTGAAAGTTATTATGACAAAGGGAAACATGTTTATATTCATCTTAATAATATTAAGTTTCCCCTCTTTATATTGTGCTTGTGTTGTTTTTCTATGCTTGCCACTTTGTTCTTCATGAATCTATTTGTGTGCAAGATTCCTTTTCATAGGAAGAGGGTTAGGCTTAAATTTGCTTCATACTTGCTTTTGATACTCTCGACTCTCATCCTTATGAAAGCATCATCATTGAAATTGCTAAGCCCATCTTAATGGCTATAAAGAAAGAACTTTGGGAGATAACCCATGTGTTTATTTTACTACAGTACCTTTGTTTTATATTTGTGTCTTGGAGTTGTTACTACTGTATCAACCTCTCCTTATCTTATTTTATTGCATTGTTGTGCCAAGCAAAGTCTTTGATAGAAAGTTGATACTAGATTTGATTACTGCGCAGAAACAGATTTCTTGCTGTCACGAATCTGGGCCTAATTCTCTGTAGGTAACTCAGAAAATTGTGCCAATTTACGTGAGTGATACTCAGATATGTACGCAACTTTCATTCAATTTGAGAATTTTCATCTGAGCAAGTCTGGTGCCATTTAAAATTCGTCTTACGGACTGTTCTGTTTTGACAGATTCTGCCTTTTATTTCGCTTGCCTCTTTTGCTATGTGGAATGGATTTCTTGTTCCATTAACTTTCAGAAGCTTGTGCAATGTCCAGAAGTGTTAAGAATGATTGTGTCACCTCTGAACATGTGAGTTTTTGATTATGCACTAACCCTCTAATGAGTTGTTTTGAGTTTGGTGTGAGGAAGTTTTCATGGTTCAAGAGAGGAGGATGATATACTACGATCAAGAAGAGTGAAAAGTCTAAGCTTGGGATGCCCTTGGTTCATCCCCGCATATTTCAAGAAGACTCAAGTATCTGCTTGGGATGCCCAAGGCATCCCTCTTTCATAGTATCAGGTTCCTTCTTGAAACTATATTTTTATCCCATCACATCTTATGTACTTTACTTGGAGCGTCTGTATGTTTTTGTTTTTGTTTTTGCTTGAATAAATGATTGTTTGGGAGAGAGACATGCTCCTGGTTCGTATGAACACATGTGTTCTTAGCTTTAATTTTCATGGCGAAAGGTTAAACTACTTCGTTAATTGTTATATGGTTGGAAATGTAAAATGCTACATGTAGTAATTGGGATAATGTATTGAATAATGTGATACTTGGCAATTGTTGTGCTCATATATGTTTAATCCCTTGCATCATGTACCTTGTACCCATTAATGAATAATACATAGAGCTTGTTAAAATTTGGTTTGTATGATTGGTCTCTAAGTCTAGATATTTTCTGGTTGAGGTGTTTGAACAACAAGGAGACGATTAAAGTCTTATAATGCTTACAATATGTTTATATGTGAGTCTTGCTGCACCATTTCATACTTGAGTTTGCTTCAAATAACCTTGCTAGCCTAAGCCTTGTATCGAGAGGGAACACTTCTCATGCATCCAAATCCTTGAGCCAACCACTATGCCATTTGTGTCCACCATACCTACCTACTACATGGTATTTCTTCGCCATTCCAAAGTAAATTGCTTGAGTGCTACCTTTAAACAATTCAAAAGTTATTACCTCTTATTTGTGTCAATGTTTAATAGCTCATGAGGAAGTATGTGGTGTTTATCTTTCAATCTTGTTGGGCAACTTTCACCAATGGACTAGTGGCTTCATCCGCTTATCCAATAATTTTACAAAAGAGCTGGCAATGGGATTCCCAATCCCAAATTAATTAACAAAAATAGACACTCCTCCATGGTATGTGATTGTTGGACGGCACCCAGGATTCGGTTAGCCATGGCTTGAGAAAGCAAAGGTGGGGAGGAGTGTCACTACATATAAAACTAGAATAAAAAGGCACCCTTCATGGTATGAGATTGTTAAAATGCACCCGCGGTTACAATGGTTTGTGAAAGAAAGGTTGGAAGGAGTGCCACCCTAAAATAAAATAAAATGGGAGCCGTCTGAAGGTTTGTCAAGGGGGTTAGAGTACCCGCTACCATTCGTTACAACAAACACTCCTCAAAACTTTACTTTTATACTCTCTTGATGTTTTCAAAATAAAAGCTCTAGCACAAATATAGCAATCGATGCTTTCCTCTTTGAAGGACCTTTCTTTTACTTTTATTGTTGAATTCTACCTATCTCTCTCCACCTTAAGAAGCAAACACTTGTGGAACTGTGCATTGATTCCTACATACTTGCATATTGCACTTGTTATATTACTCTATGTTGACAATATCCATGAGATATACATGTTATAAGTTGAAAGCAACCGCTGAAACTTAATCTTCCGTTGTGTTGCTTCAATACCTTTACTTTGATTTATTGCTTTATGAGTTAACTCTTATGCAAGACTTATTGATGCTTGTCTTGAAGTACTATTCATGAAAAGTCTTTGCTTTATGATTCATTGTTTACTCATGTCATTACCATTGTTTTGATCGTGCATTCATTACATATGTTTACAAATAGTATGATCAAGATTATGATGGCATGTCACTTCAAAATTATCTTTGTTATCGCTTTACCTCGCTCGGGACGAGCGTAACTGCTTGGGGCTGATACGTCTCAACGTATCGATAATTTCTATGTTCCATGCTACTTTATTGATGATACCTACATGTTTTATGCACATTATATGTCGTATTTACGCATTTTCCGGAACTAACCTATTAACAAGATGTCAAGAGCCAGCTTATTATCATTGTTTTTGGTTTCAGAAAACTTAGTAAGGAAATATTCTAATTTACGAAACGGTTCAAGGCCCATGGGTGCACTATTTCGCCGGTTAAGCTTTTAGGGAACTTCTTTTTCCCTTTCCGGCCAAAAGGCGGCCAGAAAACCCTGTCTCCTCGCCTTCGCGCCTCCTCCCCTAACCCCTCTCCACCCGAACTCCCGCCTATGTGCTCGTCGGTGCCCCGTCGAGAGATACGCTGCCGCCGATGGCCAATATTCCGATTCTTCCTCGGCCCTGCCGGAGGGCATCTCCAGACTCTTCATCGCCATGATCGCTCCGGAGTGATGAGGAGTAGTTCACCCCTGGACTATGGGTCCATAGCAGTAGCTAGATGGTCGTCTTCTCCTAATTGTGCTTCATTGTTGGATCTGTGAGCTGCCTAACATGATCAAGATCATCTATCTGAATACTATATGTTGTGTTTGTCGATCCGATGAATAGAGGATGCTATGTTATGGTGATTATCAATCTATTGTTTATGTGTTGTTTATGATCTTGCATGCCTCCGTTATTAGTAGAGGCTCTGGCCAAGTTTTTGCTCTTAACTCCAAGAGGGGTATTTATGCTCGATAGTGGGTTCATGCCTTCATTGACACTGGGATCGTGACAGTAGGTTCTAAGGTTGTGTTGTGCCGTGCCACTAGGGATAAAACATTGATTCTATGTCTAAGGATGTAGTTGTCGATTACATTACGCACCATACTTAATGCAATTGTTTGCTTTGCAACTTAATACCGAATGGGTTGATGATAACCCGAAGGTGGACTTTGGATGCAGATGGATGGCGGTCATGTACTTTGTCGTAATGCCCGGACAATCTCACTATATTTATCATATCATGTATATGCATTGTTATGCCCTTCTCTATTTGTCAATTGCCCGACTGTAATTTGTTCACCCAACATGCTTTTATCTTATGGGAGAGACACCTCAGTGAACTGTGGACCCCGGTCCTATTCTTTACATAGCATACAATCTACTGCAATACTTGTTTTACGTTTCTTGCAAACAATCATCTTCCACACAATACGGTTAATCCTTTGTTACAAGCCGGTGAGATTGACAACTCCACTGTTTCGTTGGGGCAAAGTACTTTGCTTGTTGTGCAGTTCCACGTTGGCGCCGAATCCCTGGTTGCGCCGCATCATATTTCGCCACCATCAACCTTCAACGTGCTTCTGGCTCCTACGGGTCCGATTAAACCTTGGTTTCTTTCGAGGGAAAACTTGCCATCGTGCGCATCATACCTTCCTCTTCCAACGGACGTGTACATTTACGCGCATCAGTTATCGCTGCCTGGATCTCGTCTCCGGCCGCGTCCACATCTCTCGGCACGTTACTTTTTCCGAGCATATCTTCCCTTTCTCCACACGGACACCCTCCCAAACTCCCATTGACCCATCGCCTACCCTACATCGTCCCATAGCTCACCCCGCTAGGTTTCCTCACCACTACACCGCTCCTACTACACCCATACATCCGCCTCCTACCGCCACCCCAGTGCCCTTCTCGCCTGCCGCGGCAGACCCTTCAGCCGACTCCACTGCCACGCGCCGGGCTTCCTCTGCCGCGTCCGCAGCTCCACCCGATACACCCATCTCCCCCGCCGCTCCTTCTCCACCTATTCCACCATCTTCGACGTCTGACTCATCCGCTGCGCCTGACGTCGTTGTTCATCCCACTCCACCTCTACCACCCCATGTTGTTCCTACCCAAGCTCCCACAAATGCTCACACAATGCGCACTCGGGCCAAAACGGGATTTCACGTTCCACAAAGGCCGCGTCTCAATCTTCATGCCACCACTTCTCCGATCTCCCCCATCCCTAAAACCTACAAAAGTGCTCTTCTCGATCCTAACTGGGCTGCCGCTATGCGTGATGAGTTTTCTGCTCTCATTCACAATGATACATGGCGCCTTGTTCCTCGCCCTGTCGGTGCAAATATTGTTTCCGGCAAATGGGTTTTCCGCCAAAAATTTCTCTCTGACGGAACTCTCTCTCGCTACAAGGCTCGCTGGGTTTGTCGTGGTTTCTCTCAGCAGCACGGCATCGACTACGACGAGACCTTCTCTCCTGTTGTCAAGCCTAGCACTATTCGCACTGTTCTTAGCATCGCCACTTCCTCTTCTTGGCCCATTCACCAACTCGATGTCAAAAATGCCTTTCTTCATGGTGCTCTCCAAGAAACTGTTTATTGTCAACAACCTTTAGGCTTCGAAGACTCCTCTGCTCCCGATCATGTTTGTCTCCTTCAAAAATCTCTGTATGGTCTCAAACAAGCCCCTAGGGCTTGGTTCCAACGTTTTTCAACTTACATTCAAACAATCGGTTTCACTCCCTCTCTCACCGACACCTCTCTTTTTGTCTATCACACTTCCACACACACAGCTTATCTTCTTCTTTATGTTGATGATATCATTCTCACCGCTTCCACTAAGACTTTTCTTGATCATATTATTACACTGCTTAACTCTGAATTCTCTATGACTGATCTTGGTGTGCTTCATCATTTTCTTGGCATCACTGTTACACGTGACTCTAATGGTCTTTTTCTTTCCCAACGTCAGTACATTCTAGATCTTCTCAACCGCGCAGGCATGTTTGACTGTCAGCCTGCTCGTACACCTGTTGACACTAGCGCCAAACTCTCTGCTGATGGCGAACCATTCTCAGACCCAACTCTCTATCGTAGCATTGCGGGTGCACTACAATACCTTACTCTAACACGCCCAGAAATATCTTATTCTGTCCAACAAGCCTGCCTATATATGCATGATCCACGAGTTCCTCACTACAATCACATGAAACACACTCTTCGATATCTAAAAGGAACATTAGATTATGGCCTTCACATAAACACCACTTCACCTACCAGTTTGACAGCATACTCTGATGCGGACTGGGCTGGATGCCCCGACACTCGTCGGTCCACGTCCGGATACTGTGTTTTTATGGGTAACAATTTGCTTTCATGGTCTTCTAAGAGACAGGTTACGGTTTCACGCTCGTCTGCAGAAGCTGAGTATCGAGCTGTTGCACATGCAGTTGCTGAGACAGTTTGGCTACGGCAGTTGTTGGCTGAAC
The DNA here is from genome assembly GCA_030979885.1 of Lolium multiflorum. Classification (NCBI taxonomy): domain Eukaryota; kingdom Viridiplantae; phylum Streptophyta; class Magnoliopsida; order Poales; family Poaceae; genus Lolium; species Lolium multiflorum. The sequence goes on from JAUUTY010000394.1 coordinate 180,775, forward strand.
TTCATCGTCCCATCCAGCAGGCCACTATTGTTTATTGTGATAATATTTCAGCGGTTTACATGTCCAGCAATCCAGTTCAGCATCGGAGGACAAAGCATATTGAGATAGATAGTCACTTCGTCGGGGAGAAAGTTGCTTTGGGCCAAGTTCGAGTTCTTCATGTTCCCACTACAGCGCAGTTCGCCGACATCTTTACCAAGGGACTGCCGACACAGCCGTTTCATGACATTCGTTTCAGTCTCAACGTGATTGAACCCCACGTTGACACTGCGGGGGATGTTAGATTATATGTTTCGGTTAAGCTAGACTTGTAACGCAAGTTAGGGTTTTAGGCTTAGTCGGTTGGCTCTACTATTTATATCCCTTGTACCCCAAACAGTTTTGTATCAATTTGTGAGACATAATACAAGCTTACAGTTGATACTCCCAAGGAAAAAAATGTTTAATAATATTCATGTAGTGCTACATGATAACACTTAATTTAATGCTCGCAAGCCATTCAACATTATACCAATGTATATGCCTTACATACTCGGAAAGTGTTGAAAATCAATATAATCAAACTGGAAAGACGAGGCTCTTTCTTAGGGAACACATGCTGTAAGTGGTTTTAGTAATTTATCTTTCTTAGGGAACCAAAATATCCAACTATCTTTGTCCAGGAGAAAGAATGAACTATCCAAACTATCGACACTATATAGTTGCTTTAGTAATTTATTCAGACCAAATCTACCCAAACAGAATGCATATTTTCACTAATCATAGAAACAAGAAACATTTCTACAAATATTTATTTAGTGATAATCAATGTCCTCTCTCAAGGCAATAAAGAACAAATGGCCAGTAAACATATAGTGTTTAAAAATTAGAATACACTCTCTGACATAACATTCTTAGAACTTTGAATATATGGCTAGTGTGTCATTGTAGGCAAGTACATTTGCACACATCAAAAGATCCTCTTAAGGCATTCATGATAAAGGAAGCATAATTGAATGATAAAAAATAGGTATTGTAATGAAAGCCTAACAAATGTAATCCTCAAAAGCATAGAGCATGATAATTTTGATGGATAAAAAAAGAAGGAACCCACCCTGAATAGGGCACACAAAATGGTCAACACAGTGAATGAAGAGAAGAGGGGAAACACCCACCCCATAGCCACCCCTAAACTTGCGTAACTGGTGGCTGCAATCTAGCTCAGTGCTTCAGGGTTCAGAAAAGAAGAGGCTCAATACACTTGTGATGCTAGTCACATGGAGAATCTGGTGTGAAAGAAACATAAGAGTCTTCGAAAACAACTACAGGCCAATCCAACAAATAATTGAACAGATCAAATCCGATGCAAGACATTGGACTATAGTCAGCCGAGGTCGTTTTATTTTGGCTGCAAGTTAGATTGATAGGTTGAGCTTCTAAAGCTATCTTCGAGCCTCGTTAGGATTCTGGTAGTCTGTTCTTTTGTTTCCTGGTCTCTTTGCCTGTCCATTTCTCAGGTTGTTCCTTCTCATGTATTGTTTCCTTTTTTGGATTATCTCATCTTAATGGATGACATGTTGTACTCCTGGATGTTGCACAAACCTTTCTTCCTCAATGAACTCTGTAGAACCTGATATAATTTTACTTCGTCCGATTCATTTGGCATCAACGATACTGAGCTTTGAAGTGTGATCCCTCAAAAAAAAAAAAACTGTGAAGTGTGCAAAAACGACGCCTGAATAGAGAAAGAAGGCCGAGAATAATAATGAACTTTTGGGAAGATCATGCTTAAAGTGAAATTACTTAGCAAGTAATTCAATAAACAAATCTTGAAACTAGGTCCCAAAAACTAATGTATTGTTAGTTCATACTACAGCACCACCGACAACTTTGATTTGTTAATATTTCTTTTGAACAAAATTATGAACAAATGGGTGAGATATATCACATTGTATAATTACTCTTCATACTCCTGGATTAAAAGTATTTCTTATGATTAATCTATATATTTTCTTTGATAAACTTATAATGGAATTTTGCAATTGTTAGTCTGAACATTTCCCATTCATGAGCAGCCTTCAACCATTAGAATTGTTAAAATTAGTGCTCAATAATATTTGTAAGTTGAACATAAAATATTGTGAGAACAAGACATAGTTAATATACGTGGGAATGACTCATTCGGAGAACCTTGTGTTTCACCAATCACTCAATTGGGCAGCCGACGACAATTGAAAACTCAACGGACATCGTATGTAAAAAGGAATATGCTAAAAAGAAGCATAAAATCGAAATTACAATTACCAACAATGGTCTACCACGTAATCAAGATGGATATGAACCTCGCCATCTACGAAACAAAGTTTACTGAGTCACTTCTTTGCATAGTAGTTGTTCCAGCTTAGAGAAAATGCCGAAGTTATCGAACATCCACTTCTCCCTGATGTCGTCGTCCTTGTGGACAAAGGCGGACCTAGTATTTTTGTGAAGCCTGGGCACACAACAAAGCTGGAGTCTAATTCAAATAAAATATCGAGGCAAGATGCAATTTTAACCAAGGCATCCAAGACTGAAGCCTGTGCAAGTGCCCAGGCAACAGGGATGATGGATCCGCCCCTGCTTGTGGAGACGGCGGCCGCGGTAATAGCAGATCACCAAGTTCGGTGACGAAGTCGCTCGCCAGCCAGCCCCAAGGACCTCGATATTCACCGCCTCCATCTCGTGCTCTCGCCTCGGACTTGGCCGACGAGCTCTTCATAGGGGTGCCAGCGGTTAACGGGAAGAACAGAGCGCCAGGGCAGCGCTGCAGCAACAACATTGACCTTGGAAGCAGGATACTCCAGGCATTGAGAAGTTCGGGGCAAGAGTAATGTCAAGAAGAAGCTCTGGTAAGGGGAGGGACCATGCCGATAGGAATTGGGGAGAAAAAAAAAGGCAGAAAAAAATCATGGAATGGTTCATGAAGAGATGACAAGGGACAACATCGATTTGACTAGCACAATGACATAAGCCACACCACCGCCGCCGACACACGACCAAGTTATCCAAGAAGCCCACCAAAACCAACGCCCATGTGTCGGAAACATGTAAACTTTGAGCCTCCCAAAATTCATAAAGGGCACCAAAACTGCACACAAAGAATACTTAGAGGCATTCCAAACATCCAAAGTGCAGATGTGTCACCAACCACATTAATCAAAAAAAAAACGAAAAATATGGGAAAAATCGAAGAGGTTGAGCTTTAGTATAGTACATACTGATGATGAGTGAGGTCGATTGGACTCTAGTGAATGCAGTGCACTGCCTCTCTAAGGCCATCTCCAATGGGGCGACGCAAACAGGACGTTTTTCGTCCGTTTGCGTCTGCGGGGACAAAAAATGCGCTCCAGCGGCTAGACGCAAGACGTCCGCATGGTCCGTTTTGACGCAAACATGGACCAAATATGCGTCAAAAATGCGTCTGCGCGGACGTGTCGTGCGTCCGTTTGCGTCCGTTTGGTCTACATGCAGCCCTCTCTCTCCTCCTTTATTGCAGGGCGGACCCATGTGCTGGCCATTCATAGCCACACAAATGGAATCTTTACCTCTCTCTCCTTCCTAATCATGCATGACAGGTCCATTTGGTCAAAAAAATACGTCTCTGCCGCTGGAGAATGGGAAAACGCATGCAGACATGTGGCCACTTTTGTGTCCGTAGGATATAAAAATGGGTCGCCCCGTTGGAGATGCCCTAACCAAAGACAAAGGGGTAGTGTAGACAACGCCAAACTCCAACGAGAAAATATTCGTTGTACTTGACCTTAATCATTCCATCATATTTTTTTGTATTCTTCTGTACTTGGTGACATGCGTCTCTCCGAAGAAGTCACCAACTCTTTCTTGCTCCATCTTATCTGTGTGACTTGCTTCATCTCAATTACGTCTCGCCATTGTATTGCTCATCTTGTTGCATGCTATAATTACTCTAGTGCTCCCGCATTATAATTATTTTCAAATCTGCAGTAATTTGGTTAAACTTCTATTCACCACCTCTAGTGGTCATATCCCGATCTTTCAAGTAAGCTAGATATTGAACTCCTACATACATATCTATGACCGTACAACTGCCTTCGAGTGGGTTGAGGGCTTACCTCCATTGACAGAGGTTGGGAGTGGAGCTTGTGGTGTGGACAAAGCACGTCGTCAATGTCGACGAAGGGTTTGCCGACAGAGGTTGCGCCGGTAGCTGACTTCCTCTTCCACCGTCGTTCGTTGCAAAGGTTCTCTTCGATGTGCCAGCTGTAGTGGAACCGCCAACAGTGAGAGGAGATAGAGGAGAGGGCGTATTCTCCTTCTATTCTCCGCTCGTGCAACTGCATGTCCTTTGTACGCTCGTCTGGGCCTATCATGGCGAAAACGGCCAATTTGGTCGTTCCTCCAGAGCCAAGTTTTCGTTTGCTATAATATCCTTGCTATCAGTAATTTGGTTAAACTTCTATTCACCACCTCTAGTCGTCATATCCCGATCTTTCAAGTAAGCTAGATATTGAACTCCTACATACATATCTATGACCGTACAACTGCCTTCGAGTGGGTTGAGGGCTTACCTCCATTGATAGAGGTTGGGAGTGGAGCTTGTGGTGTGGACAAAGCACGTCGTCAATGTCAACGAAGGGTTTGCCGACAGAGGTTGCGCCGGTAGCCGACTTCCTCTTCCACCGTCGTTGGTTGCAAAGGTGCTCTTCGATGTGCCAGCTGTAGTGGAACCGCCAACAGTGAGAGGAGATAGAGGAGAGGGCGTATTCTCCTTCTATTCCCCGCTCGTGCAACTGCATGTCCTTTGTACGCTCGTCTGGGCCTATCATGACGAAAACGGCCAATTTGGTCGTTCCTCCAGAGCCAAGTTTTCGTTTACTATAATATCCTTACTATGTATGCCCAACAGTCCACACATGACAACTGGCCTGCTAGAGGCCCCGTGTGGACGTTTTGTGGGCAACCAAATGTGTCCATATGTGAGAATATAAGAATACGAATGTATGGTAGATTTTGGGGAATTGACAAAAAAATTGAACGACGGCTACCTCATAATTTTTGTCGTATCGGCATTTCATATCGATTAGGCAAGAGCAGAATTTTCCGTGGCGCTTTGCGGTTGAATATATTTCTTGCGAGTTATTACAATAACACATCAAAAGACGACTTTACCTAGCGAAAATAATACATGGATATTGCATTCCCTTTCTACCTTAAGATCCAGTAGGACCCAACCCAAGGCCGCTGAAATCGCATCGAGCTGTTCTTCACAGCCCTTAGCCACTTACTGGCAGTTGCCGCTACCGTCAGGGGTGACACTTGCTCTTGTCACTCATCAAGCAAGCGCACGCGAGGCAGGAAAGGGCCACAATGCGGCGTTGCGTCATCTCAGCTGGCGGCTCGTTCACGCGTCAACTCAGCTGGCGCCTCGAGGCAAGAATGCTGTTCCAGCGTAGCGTCTTGTCGGCCGGAGGCGACGTAAGACGCGCCTCCAAACCGCGTCTTGTTCACGCGTTAACTCAGCTTGCGGCTAGAGGCAAGAATGCGGGGCCAGACGGCGTCTTATCCACCGGAGTCGACGTAAGACGCGTATTCAAACCGCGTCTTTCCAATTTGGCGAGTAGACGCGACATAGGAAAGCGCCGGGTTGTAGAACGCGGCTAAGGAAACGGCTGTCACCTGCGGTGATCGATCTTATGTTGCCGGAGCTAGCAGCATCCGATTCTAGCTAGCACGTGTGTCATGTGTGTATATGTGCCGTTATCCAGTTACTTTGATCTTGGTCGGCCTAGCTTGCAAGGAAACTGTGCGGGCAAGTGCTTAATTAAATCATGCTCATATCCTAGTTCCAAATTATAAGATATTTGATAGGCCAAAATTTCTTACTCCCATTCTCAACTACTCCGTGTGTATACTTTTAGGTTCAAAATTTGTTTAAAAAAAGTGTACATCCACACTACCAGTGCAGTTCATTAATTCAATTAATTAGCTTATCGTAATCACTTTGAAACTTCATCCTCCAATCCTCATTGCTCTCATCCACCTCAACCACCAATTATCATCCTCTTGTTGAACTAATAGAATGAAGACCCATAAAAAATAAGAGAGAACTAAGATACACTTATTCGCAGACAGAGGAAGTAGTGGTATATATAGAATAGAGGAAGTATGTACTATCATAATTTTCCTATGTCAATTTTGAAGGTAGAGTGAAAATGCCCCGGATGCAGATAAAGTTAGGCATATAAGCACGAACATCACATATGTAATCACTAAAACTAGCCGGGTGACCCGCACAATTTGTGCGGCTAGTACTGATATATTTTGAATCATCACATCTAATGTATTGTTTTTCTTTTTTTTCTAACATTTTTAAATAGAAATTAAGAGAAATGATAATCAAAATATGTTTATTTAAAAATTATGGTATGTAGTTTTTAGAGCTTCCTACTGCTTGCCCGCACGTTTTTATTCAGGTGCCAAAATATCTTCACATGTATAAATGCAAACATGGAGAACTTCATTGTTTAGGGTTGCAAATTATATTATGTAGCCTGGGACTCTACCATTGAACCTGCATTATTTCCACACTCTAGCAATGAAGTGTGTCGAATCACTGGTGTAGTTATTTTGCCATGTCTAATAGCGCAATGAAGTGTGTCGAATCATGCTCGTATCCTAGTACCTCACACTAGTACAGAATAGCTTACCTGTCGCGGGCCCTGGCTCGCCACTGGTACCTCACAAGTGGTAAGTCTTTAGTCGCGCGTGTACCCGGCACATGACTAGTGTATGGCAGGTACTAGATGTGTGCGTGCCTGGCACGCTGCCATTAAAGTACTAGTTGCGTGCGCCGGTCAGTTCCGCTGCTAGTGTGATTTTTTCGCAATTTTAAACAAAGCTAGGACCATTGCCCAGTTGTTCACGTGATTTTACACAAAACACCCTAAAAACTAAAAGAAAGCAATTGAGTCCATGTCGTCTCCTTGTGGCGTTGACGAGAGGAGATGGCTAGTAGGAGGTTGTCAGAGCAGGCATCGGCGATTGCGGTGGCGAAGCACGACATCGGAGCAGGGCGTCGGATGTGGGAAGAGGAGCAGGGCCTTGGATGTGGGCGAAGGAGCAGGGCGTCGGATGTGCTCACCGTTATTGGAGAGGAGGCGGTCGCCGTCGCCAGAGGTGTTGCTCGCCTTAGGCGAGAAGGAGGAGAAATGGAAGAGGAGGAGAGGAGAAGGTGGAAGAGGTGGAGATGAGAAGGTGGAGAAGTGGAAGAGGAGGAGAAGGTGGAGAAATGGAAGAGGAGAAGAAGGTGTAGAAGGGGTGAATGAGGAGGGAAAAGTTTGAAATGAGAGAGAGGCGATTTTTTTTGTAATTTTTCGGATTTGAATTTTTTTTGCGCACAAATCTAAAACCTGAAAAACACTGTTTTCCTTTCCGATTTTTCAAAATCTAAAAAATCTCCAAATGGCTGAAGGCATTGAATCGGAAGTAAAATTTTGGGTAGATACATTTTCATATATTTTTTTTAATCAAAGGTTGTATGCAACCACAAAACTTGTTTTACCGAAACATGACTCCATTTTGCATAATATATCAAAATTCATGTTTGTTAATTTTCCTTAAAACAGGATGACATAACACATGGCCATCTCGAAGGATTTTATTTTTTAATTTTTTTTAAAATTTTATATCATTTTCTTTTACTTTTTTCAAAATTGAAAAGGCGACATCAATCCGGGAATTGCAAATCCTGAGATCGGTAATAGGGTTGCCCAAAATAGGGCATGCTAGTACTAACCTGATAGTAGAGCGTTTCCAAAATGAGGCACGCGATTAGTATTTTGCCTATTCACGTTCGACAGCTGAATATATTGAAAGCGGACGTGCAAAGGCACACGTGACCGGTATGAAGATAGCAGTCGTGCCTCCATTGGCGCGCTACGGGTACTTTCTGGATCCGAGTATAGCCGGGCCCCATATATTAGTCGCGTGCGCTACTCTCCGTTACGCTGCCATCACATGCGTACCAGTCGCGTGCATGTTTTGGCTCGCGACTATTAATACCAGTCACATGCGTTTAGATTGGCGCGCTGGCAATGAGCGCCCCCTATAACGTTTTCCCTACTAGTGTCATTTCGAAATTGTAAGATGTTTTGGTAGACTGTCTTTAACCTACCGAAAAACCTTCGAATTTGGAACATAGGAGCATGCATTATAAATTTCCTATGTCAGTTCAGAAGGCACAAATCGTGTAAACTATCAATTGCAAATAATGTGTATTTTAAGCTACATAAAAGGAAAAAGTGTGGATCTAGTATCACATTTTTGAATCTCGAAAAAATACTGAATTCTGTCATTTTTGTGTAGCCCATGATAATAAAAAATCGTATTGCGATTTGACATGCTCGTAGGATTTATCATTGACAAATCTAGAATTGGTCTCTTATTTTTTTTTTGAAAATTTCAATATCGAGAGATCACCGAAACTCATGCGGCAGACGTTCTTTTCGTACTCTTACCTGATATGCAAACTGAGTTTAGAAATGAAACATAAAATGATACAGCCGGTTTGCTTTCAGCCAGAGCAGCAGAAGGTTTGTTTGCAGAAAGATTAGAAAAAAGAAAAGAACAGAAAGAAGCGGTTGGACCCAACCGTTCCTGTCAACTGTTACTATAAGCAGAAAGGAAGCTCGCCTGGCAGTTTTGCTTCACACGGCAATGTCCTCCACAGCGTGACACGTCACTCGGAAAAGAACATTCGATTCCAGCTGTTCCCTCGCCTGCTTTGCTTACGGACTGCACCGCCGACAACCTCCCGCGTTAAGTACAACGCAAACCTATAAATGCGCACACGAACGAGCTCGACACTAGCTACCACTCTCACTCTCTCAGTCGAGCTCAAGCCTCAAGCTAGCAACTAGTCCTCCACCACTGAGCTATCAATCGGCAGCTAGTAGCCATGGACACGAGCCTTGAGCACTCGAGCTCTCCCTCCTCCTCCTCCACGGCCGAGCACGGTGGCGCGGCGGCGCAGTGGCCTTGGCCGCCGAAGCGTCCCGCGGGGCGCACCAAATTCCGGGAGACGCGTCACCCGGTGTTCCGCGGCGTTCGCCGCCGCGGCAGCGCCGGGCGGTGGGTCTGCGAGGTGCGCGTCCCTGGGCTGCGCGGCACACGCCTCTGGCTTGGCACCTACGTCGCCGCCGACGCGGCCGCGCGCGCGCACGACGCCGCCATGCTCATGCTCCGCGGTCGTTCCGCAGCGTGCCTAAACTTCCCGGACTCAGCGTGGCTGCTCGATGTGCCGCCCACGTTCGCCGACCTCGCCGACATTAGGCGAGCGGCCGTCCAGGCCGTCGCGGACTTCCTGCGCCGCCGGGACGCCGCTAGCGCTTCTGCCGCCGCTGCGGTTCAGGAAGTCACCTCAAGCGTGTCCGCGCCGCCTTCAGCGGCATGCAGTGCCCGTGCCCGCTCGTCGGAGATGGCGCAGACTTTCGCTGATGCTGCTTTTGAGACGCCAAGTGCCGCACTGGACAGTGACGTGTTCGATCTCGACTTCCTGTTTGGGGAAACGGACTTGGACGCGTATTACTACGCGAACGCGAGCCTTGCGCAGGGGCTTCTCATGGATCCCCCGCCGCCGTCGGCCACCGGGGCATACAGCTGGTTCCAGGACAACGGAGACTTCGTCGACGGCGGTGCGGGAGCCGGAGCTGATGTCGCGCTCTGGAGCTACTAGCTAGCAAAGGAGACTTCCAGCATGATTACGCTGTCGTCATGACGCACCGTCGTCGGTCGGGGTGATGTTCTCGCGAGTATCGCAGATCAGTTTCAAGTTTCAACTCAGGTTATTCGCGCCTCCCACTCTTGGCAACCAGACATGTACATGCAGCTTCTCGTCGGCCAAGCTGCTGAAACTACCAGTAGAAGAGAAACAGTCACTGTGCCGTGCTCTCACGCGCTGACACTGCAAGTCTTGACTCTTCTTCGTTCCCTGTCTATCCGCCCGTCCTTACCAGTCCCCTGACTAATATATTGTGGGACGATCTGGTACGATCGATCAGATGCAGTGTCCCTTTTGTTGCATATTTTGAAAAGGTTCTAGCAGTCATTGGTGAGGTGCCATGGGCACGCAAGATTGACCTTTAGGCGATATTGCATGATCACTTGGAATAAACACTGGAAGTTGTGAGAAATTCTAAATTCTTCGCCCCAAAAGAAACAAAAAAAGATAAATTTAACTTTTTTTTTTGAGGGATAAAAGATAAATTTAACTATGAATGGTTTCAGCTCTGTGTTAATGATGACAATTGGTAGGGCTTACCACGGGCACAAAAGTCAAATATATTTGGGCCCAATTCGGTGATAAATGAAAGTATTATTTCAAAGTGGGCAATAGACTGAAGGCTCGAGAAGAGTCCGGCTTTAAATTAATAAAGCACCAATGATAGTACATAAGAATTACTAAAACCTTACAACAAAAACGACATCAAGAACACTCACTAGTGGAAAACGGGGCTTTTGCACCGGTTAGTAAGGTGCTTTAGCACCGGTTGCCTAATCGGTGCAAAGCATCCGGAGCTAAAGGGGCACCACGTGGCGGCTGCTGAGCGCCCGGGCGGAGGACCTTTAGAACCGGTGTTGAAGGTTTCTGCCGCGACAGAGTTTTGGAGCATTTCCCTGCCGCGGCAGAGTCTGCCGCCATGCCCATGCCTCGCCATTTGAAACACGTTAATGCACACATACATGAAACCATTATATTACACAACATCGTTACGAATATAAAGATCGAAGTGACATCTTTCGTCGTGCTTGGCCGAACATATTACATAATGGTACGATATACGTTCATGCATATGTACAATATAATTTCTATGGATCATCGTTGTCCATAATCGATTTGGTGCTGATGGAATTCTCCGTTTGGTTCTATGACCTGGTCAAGTAAGAATCCCGTCAATTCTTCTTGAATTGCTTGTACACGCTCGGTTGTTAGAAGACCGTTCCACAACCGTCCAATCTAATAATTTAAAGAAGATGATCAATATATATGAATGAAACACAACACAATTGATGATGATAAAATAAAATTATGAATATTGTTTACGTACTTGAAGTTGTTCTAAAATTCTCCCTGTCTGGCAGGTCGTCTGGCGAATGAACTTGCAAACGTAGAATCCACATAAATTATTCCGTCTTTTTGCGTCAAGAACTTTACGAGAACATAGTTCAATCAAAATAATAATCAAGGATGGTAATGGTATTAAAACTAGAATCAAAGAGATGCGTGGACCTAGCTGGTAGTACTTACCTGTATTTGTTTAAGTTGAAGCTCCCTTTTCCACTCACCTGGAGCCTTCTTGGTGAAACGTTTCCAAGACCTCTCTGGCAAAGAAAATGAATAAAAGATTTATGAATTACTTGATATCAGGAAAAAAAGAAAGTTGCCGATATACTGTCATAATGATTGAAATTACCTCTGGATGATATCAGCCATGTCCCTCCACGCCTCAAGGGATTTAATTTTCAAGTCCATGACTTCTACTAGTCTGGCGTTAGGTTGATTAGCGGAATAAAGTGAAACCTGCGCACACGCATAACTCATCAATTACACTTAACATCGAGTAAGTGAAATAGATTTAATGTGTACAAGACAATAACACTCACTAGAAGTTGTAAGGAAATAGCATATTTGTGTACTTGTCTCCTTAACGCCCATACCATGTTATCCTCCGTGTCCTTGGCATGGTGTTGGACACTATACTCATTCACGGTATATGGGTCAATGAACCCAATGTCATAGATTTGTCCTTTTCGGTATTCGCGGATCTTCATTTTGCATAATATAGTGAGTATAATTATGCATGCAATGAACGAGCTAAGCTAAAGACTTAATTACATAAATAATACTTACAAACAATATGCACTAATGATAGATTTGTTGAGGGCGTCTTGATTGAATAACTGAAATAATTCAGGCAATTCGATGTTTATCACGTCATTTTCACGCCCGTAGTGCTCATCTTTAATTGCCAGCATGATCCAGTTCTCACATTCCTTATAGACATCCATGTACCCCTTATGCAGTTTTCACATTTTTGTTGGTAGATGCGGCACCTCCTCGGATCTGACGAGAGGTTCCCCGTACCGGTATTGGTATGCTATTTCATCACCCGTGGGGACCTCGAGGCGGCGTAAGTACTTAGGAATACTCATACCGAAAGCATCAACCTCATCGTTGTATAGTGCTACCATCTTTGGATCAGAGCAGTCCAGGATATCAGGATACACTTGGAGCGGGGGGCATGAGTTTTTCTGTTCTCCGAGCCGGGGAACTGATTTCCTACTTGCATTACTACTTCTTGACCACAACTTTGTTGCATCATTTGACTTGCCAACAAATCGGTTATAGTCTGATGAAAGCCTTGGCTCAGGTTGATAAAGGTTCTTCATAATTTTCTTCATTTTTTCCTTATCTATAGGCGGCTCGGGCTCCGGCTTTTTCTTGGTAAATTGCTTTTCCATGTGTTCCCTTGTGATCATCGCATTTTTCTCTTCTATATAATCGTAAGGTCTCTTGGGAGGAACCTTAGGTACTTTTGGGAGGGGCTCTCGTCGATGTTTGGGTGATCGTTTGTTACGACTCATCGCCAGAGTGGTGATGGTATGCTTCCGCTTTTGGCTCTCAGCCTTAGTAGGCGGAGGCGCCGGAGAAGGTTGATGCGGCGGCGGAGAAGGCTGTCGCGCTGGAGACGGGTGAGGTGACGGAGACGGCTGACAGACTGGAGATGGCTGCGGCGGCGGAGAAGGCTGGCGCGGTGGAGACCTTGGCGTCCAATTTAAAATCACAATACATTCCTTTCGCCATAGAACTGTGGTGTTCTTGGCTTCTCCCAGCTCTATCAAATCCCCTTCACCGGCAGGGTAGTCAAGCTTCAGCTGCGCAAACTCGTTCATAACTTGATCCACCCCGGCAACAACGTAGCCATGTGGAACCGGTCTGCAATGGTATCTTTGATCATGTACAATGGGTAAGACATATCCGACCAGCGCCTTCATCGTTATGTTCACCACTTTGACATGTAGCTCACAAGGTGTTGACTCCGTGATATGATCCACAGGGTAGCGATGAGCCATCGCCGGTTCCTCATCATCATCACCCGGCAGCTCCTTGGAAGCCACACTATTTTTTCGCTGAGATCCTGGGCCGGTAGCATCGAATGCAACTTCTATCTGTGGATGAGCTTGAGGTGGGTCGGTAAAGTGATGGCTATACTAGGAGAATAATTCCTGATGCTCCCTTAGTTCATCTTCTATCTTAGAAATGCGGTCTACATCCACTTCCTTTTTCCTCTGACGGCTTCTATCGGGATATTTCTTTGTTTTGGCAAGAAACCCAATTTTCCACGGTTTGGAGCATGGTGTGGTTCGTGTTGGTCCTGGGTGTTCAGGATTCCCAAAGGCGCATGTGAGCTTGTCCTTCTCTCTGTCAGGATGGAACCTCCTCTCTTCAACATCCTTTGATGCACTTCTAAAGGCATCAATGGGAAGTGGGTTTCCCTTATGTTTTACCAGTATATATACACTTCCATTGTGAGTCCAACTTGCCCCATGTGCGTAAAACCAATCCATTGCCCGTTGGTTCCATTTCAATATTTCTGGAATGACCCCATTACAAATTAGTCCATCCTCCATTTTCTTCCACTTAGGCCAGAGCCAGCCTTGTAGCCTCCTTGCCCCAAAATATGGAAGTATTTCTTATTAGCAACATTTTTCTTATTGGTTGCTGGCCTTTTATTTGCTCTCTCCGATGTCTTGTACATCACAAATACGTCCCAATGGTCTTTTATCTTCTCAAAGGGTCCAGTGAACACCGGAGTCTTTTCTTTCTGGACAAAATTCTTGTTCAATTTTTTCTTGTAGTTGTTGAACTATGTTGCCATCTTTGAAAGAGCCCACTTATTGACTCTTCGTTGTACGATATTCAGCTCAGGACCCTCAGGGCCTGGCTTATCATTATTAGGATCATCCTCATCTAGCAACGGTAGGGTGAAATTTACCAGGAGCTTCCTAAACCGTGTATCTTTGGATCCCTTGTCGACATAAATAACTCATTCCGTCTTTATCTTCTTCCATTCTTGAATGGTGATCGGGATGTTGTCCCTAACAAGAACTCCGCATTGACTTACAAACTTTTTTGCATTAGCAGCGGGAGCAATCGGTTCGCCATCTTCACCGATTTCTTCGATGATGAATCTTTCATGATCTTCCAACCTTTTGGCTGCGTCGCGTTTACTTGCAGTAGATTTGCTCGATCGGGACGTCTAAAAGAAGAAATAGCGTTAATATATGTATAGGCATAAATCGGGAAGTCTAATTAATATATATATACACCTCACTCTCGGCTTCTCCCTCATCGGAGCCGTCGCCTTCTCCCTCACCGGAGCAATCTCTTTGGTCTTGCGTATCTCCCTCACCAGAGCCATCTCCTCAGTTTTGTTCATCTCCCTCACCGGATGGGTTCAGATACAGCGAGGTGACATCTTCATCTCCATCACAGATAATGTCCTCGAACATGTTTTCCTTTTCTATGTCTCTACCATCCATAGTTTCTGTAAAGACTTACAAGTTATTGTAATGATATAAACACAACAAAGAAGTAATTAAGGATAATGATCAAAACAGAGATTGGAGTTACATATATAGTTATTAATTAAGGATAATGCTCAAAACATACATTGGAGTTACATATATAGCTCAAGTCCATTTGAATTTAACCCTAATACATCACAAGACTGCCATGCATGAACCTCTCAACGTCGAACGGGTGCTGAGCCGCGGGCGGTGGACAACCAAAGATACGGAACCCTCACGGGATCATAGCTCATGTGAGATACCTGAAGAATCGCCCATGTGTTGGAATACATCCTGTCCAACGCATGCATGTAACGATGAACGTGCTCGTCTTCCTCTCTAATACGTCGATGTACCACCTCCTCGGGGGTCGGCTCCCTCTGCACCGCTCGTGGCCCACGCGACCGTCACCAAAGAAGATTCGGGTCAATGATGGGAGCCGGATTCCTCACCAAGCTGCGCGTCCCGGAAGGTAACACCTCCCAGTGCCAGCCCAGCGGAGCCTAGTTCTGGACATCGGTCCTCCCATCCAGAACATGGCCAGAGCCCAGTCCAATTCCACGACGCGGGTGGGCCATCGAAATTGTAACTATGAAAACTAAATCATAAACTTAACTAATAAAATTGTAAATATACCTATAACAACTAAACAAAAACTATACCTAATAAAAATTATAACTAACAATAAATAAAAACTGTACTCCAATACCTAAATTACAACAACAACTAACATATATTTACTAACAAATAGACTAACTATATACTAACATATAATTAAACTAACAAATAAACAAACTATATACTAATATAATTGAACTAACTATATAGATAAAATGTATATAATTAAACTAACTATATAATTAAACTAATTAACTATATAACTAAAATTACCTAACAAATAAACTAACTAAAATTACAACTAAATACCTAAAAATTACAACTAAATACATAAAAATTACAATAACCATAACTTAATAAAAAAATAAAACAAAAACAACAAAAACAATTAAAGAAAAAAAGAGGATTTTTTCCTCACCTTGCCGGCCGGGCCGGAGGAGGAGGATACCGGCGTGCGGGGGCATGGGAGAAGGCGAGCGCGGACGGAGAAGGGGCGAACAGAGGCATTGCGCGGACAACGTCGCGGCGGAGGCGCGGACGGCGGCGCGCATGGGCAGAGGGCGGCGCGGACGACAGAGACACAGACGACGATGGGGGCAGAGAGCTACGGCACGCACAAATCCGGCAGCCTGATGGCATCGTATGTGCCCCTCGCGCGTTCCTTAGCCATTTTGATCGAGAGTGGAATGGGGGAGGAGGAGAGAGACGACACGGTCATAAAGCAAGCTTTATGATAGTGTCGTCTCTCTCCTCCTTATTCCATCTGATCAAATAATAAGGAACTTTAGGGGCACATACGAGCCATCAGGCTGCCGGATTTGTGCGTCGTGCTCTCTGCCCCCATCGTGTCTGTGTCTCTGGTTGAGCATTCAACCGGTGCTAAAGGCGTATTTGGCTAGCCAGATTTGGCTAGCGCCAAAGGCCACCCTTTAGCACCGGTCAAACCAGTGCTACAGGTATTTTTTTAAAATATTTTTAAACTTTTTCCCTTTCAATGTTTCCCGCCTTATTACGTTATACCTATAACTAATAAATAATTATAAATTATCCCTATTTATAACACCTAAATAAAATAAAATTATAACTATAAATTATAACTAATAGAATAGTATAAATTATAACTATGACAAATAAGTTATAACTACAACAACTAATCAAATTATAACTATAACTAATAATAAAAACTATACATATAACTAATAAAATTATAATTGTAACTAATAAATAATTATAAATTATAACTATAACTAATAAATTATAACTAGAATAACTAATAAAATTATAATTAATCTAAAATAATTATTCTAACTATTCAAACTATTAACCATTTTTTCATAATCAACATGAAAAAGTGTTTGAATGACGCCGATGATGATGAGGAGGAGGAATAAGAGGAATCCAGAGCTGGTAGTGAGCAGATGAGGGACAAAATGAGTACGAGAAGGATGGCTTCATCGTGGATGACTCCGATGATGATAAGGAGGAGGAAGAGGAAGCCAGAGCTGGTGGTGAGCAGAGGAGAGACAAAATGAGTACGAGAAGGATGGCTTCATCGTGGATGACACTGATGAGGAGGAGGAGGAGGAAGAAGAGGAAGCCATTGCTGGTGGTGAGCAGAGGAGGGAAAAAACGACTACGAGAAGGATGGCTTCATCGTGGATATATGACGTTGATGATGATGAGGAGGAGGAAGAAGAAGAAGAGGAAGCCAAAGTTGTCCATCTAACCTTTAGTCCCGGCTGGTGGGTGCAACCAGGACTAAAGGTGGTTTTTTGTGCCATCTAACAAAACTATCGGTGAGATAAGGACGTGTGGGCAACCTTTAGTCCCGGCTGGTGGGTGCAACCGGGACTAAAGTTGTTGACAGGATAAGGATATGTGGGTGGACGCACTGCTCGGCGAGATAAGTCATGTAGCGCACGACGCCCTGTCGGAGGAACAAGATGAAGGAGGAAGCGGCGCCAGGCCTATAAAAGGCGCGTCCATAATCGCAAGCATCTCAACAAGCCAACCTAGAAGGTAGGGAACTTCGTCCCCATGGCTGGAGAAAAGGGCTGGGAAATCTCCCGCGGCGGAACTTCTCGAAGATGTCGTTGGTGCACGCACCCTAGGACATCTTCGGAAGTTCCGCCTCGGAAAAATTTCCCTGCAAGCCCGTGGAAGCCCGAATCGACAGGAGAACGGTCAGATTTGAACTACACCTACATGATATAATGCTCAAGATAGCCCACTTCAGAGTCTTCTCCTTTAGATAGAAATCCGAGTCTGCCCTAGCAAGAAAATGTATGCGCATGTACGGAAGCGCAAAGGCTTTCGCGCTCATCCCTTGCTTCAAAACTACAGGTTTTAGCGCTCCATTTGATGGTCACCAAAGACGAGAGCTTCGCCTATGGAAGCGCCTATCAAAACAGTGGGCTTACGCCTTAGGGTTCATGCCGGGAACCATTCGAACCACTCACAAGTCTTTCATCACAATAGCTAAACAAAGGAGACCCCACCAATGTTGATCGATCGCTGGTCTGAGAATTACGAGTGTGCTTTCGCCCACAACTTCTTTTACTTAACCGGCTCATGGTGTTTATGGTCCTAAAAATTATTTTAAGATTCACAACATGCTATTTCATCAGAGATCCAGTGCAAGTTTAGCGAGGCTCGGCCCCGGGCAAAGGATCTTCATGCCCGCTGTTTTGAATATAGTTTGAAATGGGCATAACAAATTTTAAAATGATCCAAACAATGTGAAACCTTTGCGTGCTATCATATTATGTGTCATAGTTGCAACAAAAAATATTAAACTTGGAAAATTGCAAAGGTCACAAAAATCCTTCACAAAATCAGCTATCACGTTCGAGGTTTCATGGCATTTAGGACAAACAGCCAATGTTATGGATAGAATCGCGGCATACTTTGTGATAATGTGCCCATATTGTGCACACATGTGCATCTTGGAATGTCTTACGATGTTACAGGAGGAAGTTTTCCTTTTCATCACACGCAAAAGCCATTTTCAATTTTTGAAGTGCCGAAAACGGGTTGTTTTGTGAAGCAACCACCAAATTAAAGTTTCACATTGGTACCAACTCATTTTTCAAAAATACTAGACCACCTAAGATGGACAATTTCCAAACCAGCGCATCTGGAACCTTTCCGTCCAGCCCTCATAAAAAAGACAAATTTCTGCCGAATTGGTAGGAGGCCGACCAGATTTGAACTACATGTTCATGATATAATGCTCAAGACTTTTTGTAAAATCATTTTTTGATTCACCACAACATGCTATTTCATCGGAGATCGAGTGCAAGTTTAGCGAGGCTCACCCTAGGCAAAGGATCTTCATGCCCACCGTTTTGATAATTCGAAACGGACATAATAAATTCAAAACAATCCAAACAATGTGAAACCTTCACGTGGTGTCATATTATGTGTCATAGTTGCAAGGAAAAATATTAAACTTGGAAAATTGCAAACATCACAAAAAAATCCTTCACAAAATGAGCTATCACGTTCGAGGTTTCATGGCATTTAGGTCAAACGACCAATGTTGTGGATTGAATCGCGGCATAGTTTGTGATAATATGCCCATATTGTGCACACATGTGCATCTTGGGATATCTTACGATGTTGCAGGAGGAGGTTTTCATTTTCATCTCATGAAAAAGCCATTTTCAATTTTTGAGTTGCCGAAAACGAGGTGTTTTGTGAAGCAACCACCAAATTAAAGTTTCACATTGGTACCAACTCATTTTTCAAAAACACTAGACCACCTAAGATGGAAAATTTCCAAACCGGTGTATCTGGAACCTTTCCGTCCACCCCTCATGAAAAAGACAAATTCCTGCTGAATCGGGAGGAGGCCGGCCAGATTTGAACTACAGGTACATGATATAATGCTCAAGACTTTTTGTAAAAATAATTTTTAGGTTCACAACATACTATTCATCAAAGATCCAGTTCAAGTTTAGCTACGCTCAGCCCTAGGCAAAGGATCTTCATGCCCGCCGTTTTGAATATAGTTTGAAACGGGCATAACAAATTCAAAGATGATCCAAACAATGTGAAACCTTCACGTGGTGTCATATTATGTGTCAGAGTTGCAAGGAAAAATATTATACTTGGAAAATTGCAAACATCACAAAATATCCTTCACAAAATGAGCTATCACGTACGAGGTTTCATGTCATTTAGGTCAAATGACCAATGTTATGGATATAATCGCGGCATAGTTCATGATAATGTGCCCATATTGTTCACACATGTGCATGTTGGGATGCATTACGATGTTGCAGGAGGAAGTTTTCCTTTTCATCGCACGAAAAAGCCATTTTCCATTTTTGAGGTTATCGTTTGCCTGCTCGAGACGAGCAGAACTAAGCTTGGGGATGTTCCGACGTATCGATAATTTCTTATGTTCCATGCTACATTATTGATGATATCTACATGTTTTATACACATTATATGTCGTATTTACGCATTTTCCCGCACTAACCTATTAACAAGATGCCGAAGAGCCAATATCAAGTTCTCACGTTTTTGATTTCGTAAATCCTAGTCGTGAAATATTCTAATTGGACGAAATCAACGCCCAGGGTCCTATTTTTGCACGAAGCTTCCGTAAGACCGAGGGGGAAAGGAAGTGAGCCACGAGGCGCCGCCACACCAGGCGGCGCGCCCAGAGCCTTGGCCACGCGGCCCTAGTGTGTGTGGGCCCTCGTGTGCCCCCCCGTGTTGCCCTTCCGCTCACTTAAAGTCTTCTGCCAAACCTCTCGCATCGAGAGCCACGCATACGAAAACCTTCCAGAGACACCACCGCCGCCAATCCCATCTCAAAGGGATTCAGGAGATCGCCTCCGGCACCCTGCCGGAGAGGGAAATCATCTCCGGAGGACTCTCATCGCTATGATCGCCTCCGGAGTGATGAGTGAGTAGTCTACCCGTGGATGGGTCCATAGCAAGAGCTAGATGGTCGTCTTCTCCTAATTGTGCTTCATTGTTGATCTTGTGAGCTGCCTAACATGATCAAGATCATCTATCTGTAATACTATATGTTGTGTTTGTCGGGATCCTATGGATAGAGAATACTATGTTATGGTGATTATCAATCTATTACCTATGTGTTGTTTATGATCTTGCATGCTCTCCGTTATTAGTAGAGGCTCGCCAGTTTTTGCTCTTAACTCCAAGAGGGAGTATTTATGCTCGATAGTGGGTTCATGCCTCATTAAATCTGGGACAGTGACAGAAAGTTCTAAGGTTGTGGATGTGCCGTTGCCACTAGGGATAAAACATTGATGCTATGTCTAAGGATGTAGTTGTTGATTACATTACGCACTATACTTAATGCAATTGTCTCGTTGCTTGCAACTTAATACCGAAGGTTCGGGATGATAACCTGAAGGTGGACTTTAGGCATAAGTATGATGGCGGTCTATGTACTTTGTCGTAATGCCCGATTAAATCGCTCACTATATTTATCATATCATGTATGTGCATTGTTATGCCCTCTTTATTTGTCAATTGCCCGATCGTAATTTGTTCACCCAAATATGCTTTAATCTTATGGGAGACACCTCTAGTGAACCGTGGACCCCGGTCCTATTCTTTACATCGCATACAATCTATCGTAATTGTTCTTTACCGTTTTCTTTGGTGTAAACAATCATCTTCCACACAATACGGTTAATCCTTTGTTATAACAAGCCGGTGAGATTGAAACCTGTTACGTTGTAGCAAAGTACTTTGGTTGTGTTGTGCAGGTTCCACGTTGGCGCCGAATCCCCCGGTGTTGTGCCGCATCACATTTCCCCGCCACCATCAACCTTTCAACGTGCTTCTTGGCTCCTCCCTGTTCGATAAACCTTGTTTCTTTCCGAGGGAAAACTTGCCACCGTGCGCATCATACCTTCCTCTTGGGGTTCCCAACGGACGTGTACATCTACGCGCATCAAGCCTCGATGGAGAACTCCGTTGCCGGGGAGATCAAGACACGCTGCAAGGGGAGTCTCCACTTCCTAATCTCTTTACTTTGTTTTTGTCTTGCTTTATTTTATTTACTACTTTGTTTTGCTGCACCTAAACAAAACACAAAAAAATTAGTTGCTAGTTTTACTTTATTTACTGTCTTGCTCTCTATATCAAAAACACAAAAATTAGTTACTTGCATTTACTTTATCTAGTTTGCTTTATTTACTACTGCTAAAAATGAATACCCCTGAAAATACTAAGTTGCGTGACTTCACAAACACAAATAATAATGATTTCCTATGCACACCTATTGCTCCACCTGCTACTACAGAATTCTTTGAAATTAAACC